>PVIH01020917.1:0-31118 GCA_004025045.1 Sigmodon hispidus | reverse complement strand
AAACAAATGCATATACTTTAAAGATATCCTGACTTTGAAATCTGTTTATAAGAATATGTTACTTGGGAAAAGAGTTTCTGCTTTTGTCTCCATGGAAGATCAAAACCTGTGGATTGGTTCTAGGCAGGTGTGGTTCCATTTGCCAAGGCCACCTGAAGCTGATAACAGGCCGCCTTGGAGGTGTTGGGAGGAGAGATCGGAGTGGGCAGGCAGTGAAGAAGGACAGAGTGAAGGGGGAGAGTTGTACCCCAACATTGCTGATATAGAAACTCCTGAGTCTACAGACTCAGAGGAAGAGCTGCTGGGAGATATTAATTGGATTAGAGGATATCTCAGGATTGCAAATTGTGAATTGAAACCCTTTTATGACATTCTGAAAGGAGAGTCAGCTTTAGACTCCAAGCGAGTGATGACAGTGGAAGCCAGAAAGGCACTGCAGGTAGTTGAACAGAGGTTGCAGGATGCTTGCCTAAATAGGATAGAGGAAGGAAAAAATTTTGTCCTATGCCTTTTACCCACATTCAGACAACTCACAGGGATATTATGGCAATCAGGTCCACTGTTGTGGATACACCCAAAGGTATTGCCTAGTAAAAGTATAGAACATTAACCTACAGCAGTAGCTGATTGAGTTCAGAATGGCATCCAACAATCCATTCAGTATTTTGGGCATGCACCTGCCGTAATAATTGTGCCATACACAGCAGCACAAGTTAACACCCTGTGTGCTGTTGTTGATGATTGGGCAATTCTTTGGTGTACCTTTGCTGGAAAAATAGATAATCATTACCCACAACATCCTCTTATGACATTTTTTAAGGAGCACCTCATAATTTTTCCAAAGGTCACCACCACAGAGCCAGTTGCAGGAGCTGTCAACATATTCACTGATGGCTCAAAAACAGGAGTAGGTGCCTATATGGTACAAGGCAAACAACCAGTTTAACATCAATTTACTCCTGGTACTTCTCAGGTAGTGGAACTTCAAATAGTATGTGAGGTGTTTAAAGAATGCCATTTTGCTTTTAACTTGATATCTGACTCACCTTATGTGGTTAATGCTTTAAAGGTGTTTGAAGTGGCAGGACCAATCAAATCATCCAGTACGGTCACTGTCCTATTTAACCACTTGCAAGACTTGATTTTGCAGCGTAAGGAGAGATTTTTTTTTTCTCAACATATTCATGCTTATACTGGCCTTCTGGGTCCACTCGGTGAAGGCAATGCCAAGGTGGATATGTGCACTAGACAGGACTGGGTATTCCTTACCTCTCCTGTAGTCAAAGCTCAAGAATTTCACCAGCTATATCATGTGAATGCTAAGACCTTACAACAAAAGTTCCAGATATCCAGAGCTGAGGCACATCAAATAGTTTTGGATTGTGCTCAATGTGTGGTGTATCACCACCCACCTTCTTCCCTAGGTGTTAATTCCAGAGGTATCTTGCCATTAAAAGTATAGCAAATGGATGTTACTCACATTTCTGAATTAGGCTCTTTAAAGTATGTACATGTTTCTGTAGATACATGCTCTGGTATCTTGTATGCCACTGCCATGTCAGGAGAGAAGGTACACAATGTCATTGTGCACTGCCTAGAGACCTGGGCAGCTTGGGGAAAGCCCCTGCAGGTAAAAATTGACAATGGCCCTGCTTATACTGGAACACAGTTTACTGCATTCTGCAGGCAAATGGATGTACAAGTAACTCATGGATTGCCTTACAATTCACAAGGACAAGGCATAGTGGAACGTGCTCATCGCACGCTGAAGGAATGCTTACAAAAACAAAAAGGGGGAATAGGCCACGGCCACACCCCCAAGGAAAGACTATCTATAGCTCTGTTTACCCTTAATTTTTAAATTTGGATGTTGATGGCCGCTCTGTGGCAGATAGACATCTGATTCTCATCCCTAGCCACAGAGGCATGGTGAAATGGAAGGATATTTTCACGGGTCACTGGCATGGTCCTGATCCAGTGCTTACATGGGTGAGAGGTTCTGTTTGTGTCTTTCCTCAGGACCGGCAAGATCCAGTGTGGGTACCAGAATGGCTAACCAGAAAGGTCTGAAATGACAAGTATGGTGCTGACTTTGAGGGCGAGGATTGGCCCTGGAATGGGTATCCGTCCCAGTACAAAGCCCTAATGCTATGAGCTTGTTTAGAGCTAGGAGACATTTTGGTATTACTGTAGCTGTTGTTACAGCCATTTCCCTAGCCACAATTGGGGCCACCACGGTCACCATTGCTATGAGTCACACTGTCCAGATAGCTCAAACATTTAACAATGTGTCTGCCAATGTAGCCCATGCCTTAAACATTCAAAGAGGCATTTCTGCCCAGCTTAAAGGCAAGCTGATGTTGGTCCATCAAAGGATTGACCTGGTGCAAGAGGAGGTTGATGTCCTCTAGCAGATAGCTCAGTTGGGATGCAAATGGAAGTATCAGGCCCTATGTGTGACTTCTATTCAGTATGAAAAATTTTCCTATGCTGCAAATTTGTCTAAAGTTTTGTCAAGTTATTTTATAGGAAATTGGTCAGGTGAATTCGAAGCGACCGTGGAGAAGTTGAGAGCTGCAATAGTTGCTGTGAATTCAACTCGAGTGGACCCTGGAGTTGCTGAAGGACTGACGAGATGGATGTCCACCACCCTCAATCATCTGAAGGAATGGGCGGGAATGGGTGTTCTGACTGACTTGCTGGTGCTGATATTTCTGATTTGCCTGTGGTGCATCTGCAAAATGAGGTTCACACAACATAGGAGCATGGCCATGATTGTTCAAGCCTTCACCGCCATTGAGGCGAGACAGCCCCCACATGTTTGGCTTGTTGCCTTGAAAGAGTAATGTTTGGCACAGGTTGCGAGGCTAAGCACTGCACATGGTTTTGCCTAGGAAAGGCTTCATGAAGAGCATGCCTAATTGCATACAGGTTGGCACCCACTATCCTGTCCTCATGAAAACGGGTGCCGGACAGGTCTGTCCCTGTCTGAGTGGATGACACCTGGATTAGGGATAGCACAAGTCCTCTTGCACAATGGGGATTAGGCCTCTGCTCTTGCCTGCTACTTTTGCTTGATTTTTTAATTTTTTAATTATTAAATAAGGGGGAGATGTAGAGAGCTGCCTGCTGCTGCACTCTAAAGATGGTGCTGATTTCTGGCCTCCACCCCCCCGTGGGTGAGTGCTGTCTTTTGATAAACAACTCCTTATTTGGCTTGAGCCTGGGGCGTGGTTTGCTGTTGCGTATGTTGACCTATGAGCTGTGCCCATGTGGCTTATTGGGATTGGATGCCCTGAGAGTTTCTAGTCAGTGGGCGGGGTTTCCCGGGGAAGTGGGAGGAGAAGGAGAAGCAGAGAGAAGAACAAAGAGAGAACAATTGTAAAGGTCCCGAATAAACTGCTGAAAGAAGATCCTGGGTGTTGCGCTTTCCTTGCTGGCAAGGGTGCGCGCGACAGGTATTTCTCACATTTTTTTTTGATCAAGCTCAATGTGGCTGGGTTTATATTGAGGTCTTTGATCCACTTGGATTTGAGTTTTCTTCGGGGTTATAGGTTGGATCTATTTGCATTATTCTACATACTACTATCCAGTTATGCCAACACCACTTGATGAAGATACTATCTTTTTTCATTGAATATTTTTGGCCTCTTTGTCAAATTTCAGGTGTTCATAGATGTGTGGGTTTTTGTTGGGATCTTTGATTTAATTCCATTGATCTACAAGCCTGTTTTTATGCCAGTACCAGGCTATTTTTATTACTGTAGCTCTGTGGTATAGTTAGAAACCAGAGATGATGATTCCTCCTGAAGTTCTTATATTGAGCAGGATTGTTTTGGCACTCTGAAATTTTCTGTGATTCCATATGAAGTTGAATATTGTTCTTTCAAGTTCTGTAAAAAGAAATGTGTTGGGATTTTGATAGGGATTTCATTAAATCTGTGGATTGCTTTTGGTAAAATTGACATTTATGCTATGCGTATTGTACCTAATCAGAAGCCTGGAAGATCTTTTTTGTTTTCTGATAATGTCTTCAATTTCTTTCTTCAGTTATTTTCTTTTTTTTTAAAGATTTATTTATTTATTATGCATACAGTTTTACAGAAGAGGGCACCAGACCTCATCATAGATGGTTGTGAGCCACCATGTGGTTTTGCTGGGAATTGAACTCAGGACCTCTGGAAGAACAGTCAGTGCTCTGAACCTCTGAGCCATCTCTCCAGCCCCTCTTCAGTTATTTTCAAACAGGTCTGCTACTTTTTTAGTTAGAGTTACACCAAGATATGTAATGCTATTTGCAGCTATATTAAAGGGTGATATTTTTCTTATTTTTTCAGTTCTTTTATTCTTATTGTATTAGAGGGATATGGATTTGTTTGAATTACTCTTGTACCCTGTTACATTGCTAAAGGGTTTTTTTTTAATAAGATGTAGGAGTTCCCTCTTCAAATTTCAGGGGTCACTTATGTATACAATCATATCATCTGCAAATAGAGATAGTGTGACTTCCTCCTTTCCAATTTTTAATCCAATTAATCTCCTTTTGTTCTTTAACTGCTTTAGCTAAAACTGCAAAAACTATATTGAATAGATAAGGAAAGAGTGAACAGCATTTTCTTGTTCCTGATTCTAGTGGGATTTATTTGAGTTTTTTCCACTTAGTTTGATGTTGGCTGTCAGCTTACTATATATCATCTTTATTATATTTAGGTATTTTCCTAACCCCAACCCTAACCCTAACCATGCAGCATTTTTTTTAACATTAGGCACTGGATTTCCTTTTCTTTTTTAAAAAACATGTATCTATCTATCTATCCATCCATTTATTTGTTTGTTTGTTTGTTTATTATATATGCAGTATAGGGAAGAGGGCACCAGATGTCATTATAGATGGTTGTGAGCCACCATGTGGTTGCTGGGAATTGAACTCAGGACTTCTGTAAGAACAATCAATGTTCTTAACCTCTGACCCATCTCTTCAGCCTGACACTAGATTTTTCAATTGTCCAGGAAATATGTTTCTTCCATAGTGGCTAGAAACAATTGGATCATGTTTGAATTTGAGACTTGTGATTGGGAGGCCTATTGAGGCCCTCAAGTGGCATTTTCTGATAAAGGGTTGTCATGTTTTTTCCTTTTGAATATACATGTATTGGTCTAATACCTGTCCTTACTACATCTTCTGCATAATCCAGAGGGTAGGGGCATTCTGTTTGGTTCATTCCAAGAAGAGACTAAATCTAGAAGTGTCTTCTGTACAATTCCTTTTTATATGGCCTGGCTTACCACAATAAACACATTTGATACCTTGATTTCTTCTCATGACATTAGAAATGGATTGTCCTACCCAAGACTCATCATTATAATTAAAAGACTCAGCATTGATTGTATACTGAATCCACTTCTCTAGGGGCACTAATCTGATCTTAGAGTCATATTTATCCTTTTTACATTCTAAGTTAGCTTGATCAAAAGTCAAAAATTGAATTAGTTGCTTTCTAACTTCTGGATCTGATACTGCACTGTGTTGCCTTAGATAATCTCAGCAGAAAGTCAATTTAAGGTTTTTAAGACTTGCCTGACTTTAGTATACAGCTCAGTTGTCCATTCTTGTTCTAGAATCTTTTTTCAAGCATTAAAAGTAGCAGTATGACAGAGCAATAATGTGTGTTCATTAAAAGTAGACAGAATCTTTTCATCAGCCAATTGACTCTCATGCAAAATATAATCTTCAAAAACATAAAAGCCTCTAATTTCCCCAGCTTCTCCACTGTAAATATTGGCTATAATCTAAGGCAGTTTATGGTAGCTGTATCTAATCATTAGGTATCACGCTATTTTTTTGTAGAGCAGGTGTTTAATATAGGTGGAATGAATATGATTTTCAGTAATAGATTCCTTGAGGTATTTTGTATCTTCTGAATGTATGGGGTTTCCAATTATATTTTACACACGCTCATGGAAATCTATTACTTGTTTGGTTTGTCTCCATAGTGGCTGAATAGATTGCAGCAGGAAAAAAAATGAAAACTCTGTACATTTACATTTTTAGGGCATAAATCATCACTAACTCCATAAGATATTGATGAGGGTTGTTTTAAACTGATATGCTTTATTATTCTATCAATTAAAGCAAAACAATTTTCATTTTGTTGAAATTTAGAAACCACTGATTTCTCTAAGGTCTAAATTTCTTGAATAGCAATTTTTTCTAAGGATTCCATGGAATTAATTTGTTTTCTAGTCTCATCACTAACATTATATTCTACAGATTTAAACTTCTCCATTGTAGATGTTCTATCATCTACAGAAGGTGCCTCTATGAACTTAATATTTGCTTCCTAGAAGGAAGCATTATCTAAGAGTTTGTCATAACTAGTTTCAATAAAATTAACTTTGCATGCCAATCTCTCATTGGCAGATTCCATGCTATGTATCCCAGGAGTTAATTTATCATTCTTAGCAGGCAAGATTTCTATCAGTAAAATCATGCAAAATTACCTCAATTGTAACCAAAATGGCTTTAAATTCTTGAGTACTTACATTGGCTACTACAGAGAAAATTACTTTGAAGAAAAAAATGTCTTTACCTCAGCCGGAATGTAATAGCAATGGATGGCCAGCAGATGGCACAGTTTTTTTCACAGAGTAGTCAAGGATAGTCACAGCTAGCAAAGGCTTCTAAAATTCTCAGAAAGTTAGAACAGATTTTCCTGGTACAGCCCAAGTGGACTTTGCAAGAAGGTTTTAGGAAGTGTTAGGTAAAGTTTCATGCGCTCAGGAGACTAGTGGTGTAGGTGAGTGTACAAGTGGCTGCAGTGGCAGCTGCTGAAACAGCACCTGTGGTGGATTCCATGTAGATCTGGTGCCACAGTGACTGGAAGCCAAATTGGTGGTATGACCAAGGGACACAGTAAAAGCCAAATTGGAGTGTGGGCTAAGCAGAGTGCCCTAAACTTGCTGCTTGTGCTGGCTGGTATTGCAGAACTATCCACAGCCAGGGGTGGACCATGCTCAAGAACCAACACAGAAGGTGTACCTGCTAGCTACAATGTTTCTTCAGGTAAAATAGCAACTAGAGCACAGTAGCAGGGAAATAACTGGAAGGTGAATTCCCTAGCATGGCTGGTTTAGAATTGAACTGGCACAACTGGGAGCTGAGCACACAGTCAGGGGAGTCTTACCAAAAAGGCAAGAGAAGACTCACAGAAGAACCACAGTAAAAACTGGTATGGATTTAACTGGCCAGAGATGTTGTGGGCAGCCCTATACTTTCTAAGGGTCCTTTAAGAGAGAGGGAGTATGCCTTCCTCTTTAAGATAAAGAAGTGAGATGTGCCCAAACTGTCTTGGGGTTGAGAACTTAGGGCAAGTGGGCCAGTCATGGGGAGTATGTCCAATGCTGGAAGCCTGATATAACAAAATATTAATCAGGGGCAATTGATTGATAGACTAATATTTATTAAAAGGGTCAGTAACAACTTAAAATATGAATAAGAGGTGAGAAGACTGAAATGATCCGCATAACTGAATGAAAAAGCAGAGAAAGCTGCACTTTTAGCTGTTACCAGCCTAGCCTCATGCTACAGCTTTGAAGATCACTGGCCAAGTGGTCATGGCATGAGATCAAGGTGATGCATTTGATTTCCACTACATCATTCTAAGGGAATTGTATCTGAGACTGTTCTTCTGGCAGTCTCTTATGTCCATATATTCCTACACTTATTTTTTAAAATAAAATTTTCATACTGGTATGTGTTTGTCTGTGGCTGAGTGTGGCACCCGAGTAAATATGCACAAGGAGATCAGGTATATGGATATCCAGGAGTTAGAGATAAAGTATTTGTGAACTCACCTGACCTAGGTTCTGGAACCTACACTTAGGTCTCAACTCTTTAGGACTCTTTTGAGTACATATTTTAAGTAGTTGTTTATTTTGTGTGTGTTTGGTTGTGTTTGTGTTCATGCAGTCATATGGAAGTCATAAGAGGCGTCTGATCTCTTGAAACTGGAGTTGCAGAGAGTGGTAAGCCATTATATGGTTACTAGGTACCCAACTTAGGTCCCAGAAAGTAACAAGTGTTTTTTAACTTCTCAGCTGTATATCCAGCCTTTTTCTGTTAACATTTCTTTTGCTCAGAATGTAATAGGCAGTCCTGAAAACATACAAACAAGTGACCCTAGGCAGATGAAGCAAGATATATGTAGGAATATTTTTATATGTGCATATACATATATGCATGTAATTCCAATTCATGAGAAAAGAGGTTCCAAATTTAAACATCAATAAGATTTATATGACAAGGTTGGAGGAATAAATGAAAGAGAAAAATATATAATAAGAATCTAATACAAATATATATGCTACATATATAATTGGCATAGAGGCTTCATAGTTATTTTTAATGGAAGGCATATCCATTCAAAACAGTATTTAATTGTGGAATCATTGCAATATGTTTAGTTTGTGTGTACCTGCACATTACACAATATTCTTGTTATTGCCATTTTGTGGAAGCCAAATATCAATGTTGGGAGTCAGTCCTCTTCATTATATGAATGTTCTCAATCAAATTCAAATTTCTAGTGTTGCCAAGGTTCCCTTTATGTACTAAGCAATGATAGTTATATAAATCTAAATTGACAAAATAACAAAAGTTGTGTCCCAAAATTCTGTATTGCTACATAACTAGCCAAACACACACACACACACACACACACACACACATACACACACACACAAAGTAGAAATGTACAGAGACTCATTAAGAAACTAAAGACAGAGTTCACCACTAAACATTTATAATGAGCACCATAAATACTAGTAATCCTTAGGACATGAAAGATACCCTTGTCCATTTCCTGGAGGTCTTTATGTGCAGGTGAACAGCAGATGTTTAGAGCCCTGAAGTTTAGTGCCCCAGTCAGATGTCCTACTAGCTGAGTGGTCTCTCTCAGTGACCCCATTAATTTTTAAGACGCTTTATCCAAAAAGTTTAGGCAACACAAAGCCTTTCTATTTCTCTGTATAGTCGGAAAACTTTCCTGACCATGATCTTGAGACACAAGGTAATGACTGAGAAGCACTCTAGAAGTTCTAGAGTTTTGACTGTTACTTTATATGTTAGAGAAAGCCCCCAAGGGTAAGTCCACACAAAAGCTGCATCGGAACAGGTAGAACTTTCTTTCTGACTCCACAAGACAATTTTATTGTCCCCACATGTGCATTAATGTTAGTCCCATGTTCTGTTCTTACTATGCACAATTTTCTTTCCATCACATTGTCAAATGTCTAAAACTGTATGTTCTAAACCCTCTTGATGAGACACCAGTTTCTATATACTTATTTCTTAATGCCCAGATGTATTATCCTGACATTTATGGCTAGCAATAACGAAGTGTGATTTCCAGTTCAGAGAGATCATGCTCACGACAGTCATAACAGGCACTGCTACCAAAGCAGACTGATTTGGGGTCTCTTACAACGATGAGTGTGTTCTTCTGTTCAGTACAACATAGAGAAGATCCCTCTACATTGATATAACCAAAGCAATTATAAACCTCTTTAGAAGAAGGGCACAGATCCTGGTTAGCTGGTTCAGGCTGGTAATGTGGTGCAGAAAAATTTTTCAGGACTCTGGTGTAGAAGTCATTGCCTAAGAAATTAATGTGAGTGATCCAGGAGCACTGGTTCAGGACAGGGAGAAGGACCCTGAGATCAGAATCCTCCAGCCTACCATCTTCTAATTTCAGGATCTGCAGAGTATCTGCAACACTTTCTAGGAACAATTTGAGAGTCATAAAATTCAAATTGCTTAAATTGACATCTCTCCAATACCAATGTTTAAGCTGACAGTAACTCCACTGAGCAGAAGAATCCAAATCTGACTGTGAGGTCTCACAGAGAAAGATGAACAGAGACTCCAAAGATGTCTTCAGGTACCTGAGAATCAAAATTTACTTTGAAACACAGTGGCAGATTTGTCTTGAAGGTAGATGGGACCACATAGCCAGTGTGACCATGGAATGGCAGTAAATACACAGTACATCCCTTTGGAGTCTTCTTACTCAAGGCAGTTTACTCTCACCCTGGGGTGTCACCTTCATAGTGGGTTTAGCTTAGTTCACAGCTACCTTTCCTATTCTTCAGTGACAAGCAGAGACCCAGAGTTGTAGTAGGACTATGTTTGATTGCATTGTAAATAATTTTCCAGACTATTGGTTTAATAAAATTGCTGACTGGCCAAAGGCAGACAGAAAGTGTGGGTGGGGCTGCCAGACTAAGAAAACTCTGAGAACAGGAAGAACAGAGCAGAGATGCCAGAGATATATCACAGAGACTCCAGAAGAGATACCAGAAGACCCAGGGGATGTAAGATGCTGCTCTGAGAAAAGGTACTAAGCTGCATGGCTAAACAAGATAAAAATCATGGGTTAGCCCAGTCTGGATATTAGGATGAGGCAATTGGACTAGCCTGGAGTGGATGCTGAGCTAATCCACCCTGGGAATGCTTGCCCTTTCTGGGAAGGAAATGGGTGCTGGAAAGGAGGGAGGCTGAAGACTCACCAGCAGGGGTCAGGAGGGGGAAGGGAATAGAAACAAGGGGATACAGAGATAAAAAAATGAGACTTTATTCTATACAAAAGAAAAAAATCATGGGTTAGTTTGACAATTAAGCATTAGCAAGTTATATGCCTGGGCCCTAGGTCAATCAGCATAAAATTAATATAAGCATCTATGTGTTTCTGTGGAATTGTGAATCTGTGGGTCTCGACCATAGGCTGGACAGGCCAGAAACATCATATTACACAGAGTTGCTATGGAAACCATTAAACTAAAGAGCACACAGACAGGAGACAGAAAGGGCCCACATGTTCCTAGACTGCTGCCTCCTGAAGAATCATAGATACTTATACTGTTTCAGTGTCTGCACATGTTCACCACTCACACCTGGGTCTAACTCCCAACCTCAGCTTTTTTCACTCCTTCCACTTAGAGGTTCCTGGTCTCTAAGTGAGTGGTAGTCTCACTTAGAGTCTACCACTGTTTGATAGTTAGGGACAAGTGCGATTGTATTGTCCCAAACCTAAATACAGTGCTCTCGTGAGAAACTGTGCAGGACTGAGTCCTCTCTATGTAGTGACCTCTTCTTTTTCTTGTTCCTCCAAACTAGATCAGACTAGATTACTATTGATGACAACACAACCCATCCTTCAGCCAGATGAAACACACAATGCTGGACTTCTACCAGTGCAGCTCTATGCATACAATCTACCCTACTTCATTGTACAGCTGTGTGAGTGGTCATGCTGAAGCCTTAAATCAGTTAACAGGGAATAAGATCTTTCTTACCTATTCATTGGAAATGCACAGAGGTCTGCAGATATCAGATGCCCACTACTCTCTAATATAAAATGAAAGTTTGCTCTTGTAGCAGAAACTGCTTTCTATTACCTAAGCATCTGCTTAATGTGGTTATTGAGAAAATAGATGCCATGCACGGTGAAATGCTAGGGACAGTTGAGTTTAGAAAACAGAGGAATAATCTTCGTGGCACACATCTTTTACCTGACAGTGATAGTTCTGCTTTTGAAGACACCAGGCAGTATGATTTTGTAAAAATTATTCATCATTCTAATGAAAAGTACCCAATTTGCCAGTGTGGAAAGATTGAATACTGTTTTCGCTTCCAACTTCTTGATGAACACTGGCTGTAAAATTTTTTTAAATTGTTTTTTTTCCTTTTTTATTTCTTTTTATTATTATTATTATGAACAAAGAAGTCACACTTTCTATCCCTGTATATCCTTATTGAAGGTCCCTTCCCCCTCCCACCACATCAGGTCATTCTTTCTTCTCCACAAATCCCCATCCCATCCCTGGGCAGGCAGCAGGCAGTCCCATGGTCCCACTGACCCAATATTGCTTAGTTCAGTCTCCACTCCTGGCAGATGCAGTTTTCTCCCCCCTCCCTCAAGAGTGAATCAGGTGTTCCTCTAGGGGGAGTGGGATCCAAGGAGTCAGTCCAGGGTGTTTCTGATCTCAAGCTGTTCAGTAGTTGTGGTTTGCAGCTTGGGCATGCTTTGCTTTTTTCTTGGTTGTTTGTTTGTTAAATCTCCTTGATCCTCTGGAATTATAATGACCCAATATTGAGCTTTACACAGCACAGCTTCAGGGAAACTCTTCTCTTTGCTGCCCACTGCAATAACTGTGGTTGGTGTTCATCCTGGGAGAGCTGAAGGTCAGTGACAGCCTTCCAAAGCCTCCTCAGCATGTATCTAGAAACACCCTTCACTATTTGCTTCTCAGAAAAAGTTTCTGCTGAGAAGTCTCCACTCTCTTTTACAGTCCACACATTCCAGAAACCATGGTGCACATTCCTCAAATCACCTACTCAAAGCTTCTGCCCTCTGTCGATAAATGAGAAGTGTCAGAACTTATGTTGAGACTTAACATTTTGTACATTTCTGATGGTACTTTTCCATGCTCAAATTTATCTTCTTTATTTTTGTAATGTTTAATTACAAAATTTTTAACTTTGTAATTAAAAATTAAAAATTTAAAAAATTTTTTAATTACTGTGTTGCCAATACAGAACCTCAAGGTTGCCAAGCATAAGCTATTTGCCTGAGATGAATCTGACAGCATGTCCAGTGTCCCTGCACTCAGATGCTCTAGGCTTGTTTAGCTTCTATTCTGTTATCTGGTAGAGGCACAAAGACAGAGCCATTCTCCTGTGGTTACATATGCTCAAGAAGGACCTTGTATTAATTGATATTTGCTACAAGGACTTTATAGCATTTAAGGTGCCCGCAGTATGCCAATATACCACTCAAAGCTTCTGAACAACTTTGGAGGCCAAACTCCCTGAGTCCAGATGTTCTTCTATATACCCCAGTGAATTCCACCTGGCATTGCATTAGATGGTTATTGCTTACTTGGAGCAAAGCCTCCATTTCAGGCAAGTGTCTATTCCATCCATCATTGCCTGGTCAGTATCCAAGTTGGCAGGCAAGGCAATCCAACAGGAAGACACAGATAGTGCCAGTCTGCCATCAGTACAATAATCTTCTTTGCTCTTCTCTAAGTTTTGGCTTCCTTGAAGAATGGGGGAAAGATTACCACAGTAGAGATGGCCAAGGTCTCATTCTCCATCAGACTTTGCACTGCCAGCTGCAGGAGTGTGGGTAGGAAATGGAAGTTTATTCAGAAGTATGTTCAAGGAGATAATCCTGGCGGAGAATATACTTCCAGAATCATTCTTAGGAGTGTATCTCCCAATCACAGTAACTATCTGTGATCACTCTGACCTTAATATAGACGTGGACCTACTCATTACCATAACTATTTGGTGATCTCAGAGGCAAACACTGCTACACTTGGCACACGTGAAACCACTCACAGTCACTCACATTCACCATTGTCCCATCCAGTTTCTACATTTGCTGCTCTGAATTTCATACCCTTTTAAAAATCAGGAAATCCATTCCTTATGGCAAATAAAATACAAACCACTTTTGAAGGACAATGGAAATGCTATATGCCCAACCTATCCATAATCTGCTTTTAACAAATTGATCTTGCCTGGCAAAGATGGAGAAGAATATGTGAAATGGGGTCATTACTTTTAATTTTCAAAGATTCACAGGCTAGTTTGGAGAGCCTAGCTGTATCAGACACTTTGGAGTATAAAGTACACTGAATATATGTTTGGGGATGGGTAATGTGGGGGTCATATCTTTCTAGCAACTTTTATGTTCTTGTTGAGACAGGGTCTCACTATGTATTCCAGATCTGGCTATGTAGACCAAGCTGGACTCAACTAAACCTAAGATCCTAGAATTGTACACTAACCAGTCTGATGTGCTCTTACTGCTCAGCACATTGTCATTCACAGATTTCCTTTCAAGTACTGCATAAAATTAGTTTGGTTGGCAAGAACATGAAATTTATTACTTAAAGGGAGATTTGGACGAATTCCATGTAGTCTAGTCTATACATTGATCCTAACCTCAATGAACAAGAATGATACGAATTGATGAGTGCCTTTGTTTTTGGCTGAGGTTGATACTGGGATTTGATGAGGTCCTGGCTCATGCTAGACAAGTGCTTTACCATTAATCTGCATTCAAGTAAGTAACTATATTTTATTTTATATTTTATTTTAAAGAGACAAAGTCACTTCATGTATCACAGGCGATCTAAGAACAGGGAATTGGTAGCCCTCATATCATTAATGCTAGGATCCAGTATTGTGAAAGCAGCCTACGTGGCTTCTTTATGTCAGTCTGAGGAACAAATTTGTCAAACTGAACAGGCTGAAGCAAATCCATTCCCACATGCACTGTCTGAAGAATCACTGTGTCTTCCGGCCCCACTAACCAAAACCATTCCCAGGCTTGTTTTTAAGAAATTGTTAAAACATTTTCAGTTTGCCATGTGGAGATGGCACATACCTTTAATCCCAATATTTGAGAGGAAGAAGCAGACCACATGGGATTACAGAGTGATGTTGTAGAAGGTTTCCTGGCCCATTTGGGACCGGAGTTTTGGACCTGGCCCACGGCGGCTTTTGTCCCCGAAAGAAATGAATCAGACACATATATTAATTTCATACTGTTTGGCCCATGTCTCTTGCACATTACTAGCTAGCTCTTTCATATTAATTCAACCCATTTCTTTTAATCTACCTGTCACGTGGGCCGGCCCACAGCTCACCTGGATTCGTTACATGTTTCTTCCTCAGGGGTCAGAAGGAGACTGACTAACTCCACCCTCCTTCTGCTTGTCTCTTCCTCTGATACTCCACCTACATCTATGGTGTTCTACATAGACCAAAACAGCTCCTTTATTTACAGCATACAGAGAACATTCCACCACAGAGTGATTTGTCAGATATCCAGGAATACACAGAGATATCATGTCTGAGAAAAGAAAAAGCATGTTTTTATTAAAGCACAAACAGTAAGATATGAAGTACAAATCATGAGATTACAAACACATCAAATAAGAATGAGAACATAACTAAAAGAGCATAGAAGAGAATCAGGAACAGAGTATGAAGGCCAGAAGTACAAGACTAGCCATGGCTCTGTGAAGTCTCAAAAAACTTTAAAGATCTCAATAACATAAAACTTAAAATATAGTCTATCAATCCTAACTCATTAAATACAAGGAAATACTTGGCACTGGTGGTACAGGCCTTAATTCCAGTACTCAAGAGTCAGAGACAGGTAGATGCCTGTGAGTTCAAAATAGTGTGGTCTAAAGAATGAGTTTCAAGTCAGCCAGGAGAACACAAAAAAAATTGTTCTAAACATTAAACAAAAAAACCTTCTAACTAAATCAAGACTAACATACAAACAAAAATTGTAGCCTTTTCTACAAGAAATTTTACTTTAATTTAAAAATAATCTTGTTCATTTTTGCATATATGATTATAGGAACTACATGTACCTGTGTGCATAATATGCATGCAGTGCCTAGGTCAGCTGGGGATGCCTTCCAAATGTCTTTGATCTGTGATATGGATACTAGGAATGGAATCCAGGATTTTCAGGAGAACAGCCAGTACTGTGTCTCATCTGCTGGCCCTTCTCTACAGACCCTGGAGAGAATTTTAAAGCCAGGTTATTATCATGTAGCTGAGTTCCATAGAGTGCTTGACTACAATGCAAGTGTCTCTAGGTTTAATTCCCAGCCCTGTATTAACCTGTAAAACACCTAGAATCCCAACAGAGTGGATTTGTAATTTTATACATTGAGGACCAGCTTGGGCTACATGTGTTTAATATAAAAAGTAAAACTGGGGCTGGAGAGATGGCTCAGCGGTTAAGAGCACCATCTGCTCTTCCAGAGGACCCGGGTTCGATTCCCAGCATCCACATGGCAGCTAACAACTGTCTGTAGTTCCAGTTCCAGGCAAACACCAAGGCAAATAAATAAAAAAATAATAAATAAATAAAGTTTAAAAAAATAAAAAGTAAAACTTTCAGAGCTAGATATAAAAAACAGTTCTGTGGCTTAATTTGTATCTCTTAAAAAGTGCAAAAGGAAAGATTGACAGTTCAAAGTCAGCCTGAGTTACAGAGAGTTTATGACATAATGAGACTGCATCTTTAAAAAAAAAAATTCTAAAATATTCAGGGGCTACAGAGATGGCTCAGTGGTTAACAACACGGACTGTTCTTTCGAGGGACCTGAGTTCAATTCCCAGCAACCACATGGCAGGTAACAACTGTCTGTAATTCCAAGATCTGACACTCTTACACAGTTATACATGCACGCAAAAAACCAATTCACATAAAATAAAAATAAATATTAAAAATAGTTCTAAAATATTCAACTATTTTGTTTTGTGGGGTTTTTTGTTTTTGATGTTTCTTTTGTGATAGGGTTTTTCTATATGTAGCTTTGGCTGCACTGGATCTTGCACTGTAGACCAGGCTAACCTAGAACTCACAGAGACCTACCTGCCTCTGCCTCTCAGGTGCTGGGAATAAAGTATGTGCCACTTCCATCAGCTGTAAGCATATTTCACTCCATAATCATAATGGGGAAGGGGAGGGGAGAAGACAGTTAAAGTCACCACTGTTATATAAGATCTCTAGGTCAATCTATTCTACATTATTTCCCTGTTCCAAAAACTAAAAGAAATTTTAAAACATATTTACAGTTTTGATCTACACACTCAGGACCATCAGGCCAATGAATTCCTGCAATTTTAAGTCTTCAGAGACTAAAGAACCAGACTAATTAATTCTAGCAGAAGAATTACAAATGACTAAAAGGCACATGAAAAAGTACTTAACATCTTTAGCCATCAGAGAAATGCAAATCAAGACAACTTTGAGATACCACCTTACACCTGTCAGAATGGCTAAGATTAAAAACACAGATGACAGCCTATGCTAGAGAGGATGCAGAGCAAGGGGAACACTCCTCCATTGTTGGTGGGAGTGTAAACTTGTTCAGCCACTCTGGAATGCAGTATGGTGGTTTCTCAGAAAACTGGGAATCACTCTCCCCAAGGATCCAGCAATACCATTTTTAGGCATATACCCTAAAGATTCACATTCACACCCTAAAAGCATTAGCTCAACTATGTTAATAGCAGCATTATTCATTAAGAGCAAGAACCTGGAAACAACCTAGATGACCCTCAGCTGAAGAATGGATTAACAAACTGTGGTACATCTACACAATGGAATACTACTCAGCAGTAAGAAAAAATGATATACCAAATTTGCAGGTAAATGGATGGATTTGGAGAATATCCTCTTGAGTGAGGTATCACAAACCCAGAAAGAGAATCAGGGGATGTACTCACTCATTAGTGGACTCTAAAAAAAAAAAAAAAAAAACCGAAAAGAAGTCATTGTACACAAGAACTCAAGGCTAGAACATAGCTAAATGACATATTGTCTCACTTCTGCATTGATGGCCTCTGGTAGGAGGGTAGGTGAGGATAAACTTTCTTTAAGTATCTGGCCACAGGGAGTTTAATTATGCTCCAGTAAGTAAATGAGCAGCACAAATGGGCATTTTTGTAAATGGGGAGATCATGAGAGTGGATATGAATCTACGAGGACTGATAATTGAGTTTGATAGGGTGCATGATGTAAAATCACCAGGTAATAAATACATAAAAAAATGAAATGTCAAAGAATCAAGTGCACCAAGCAAAGTTTAAATCAAGACAATGAGTATGTCCCAGCAGGATCCCCAGACATTGGGAGATTAGAAGGAAAACACAGAAGGAACTGCAAAGGTTTGTGGTTTACAAAGTGAGGCCTTGTCTAAACAAACCAAAAACAAGATAACTACTTGATATGAATCAGAAAATTTTGAAGCAAGCAGGTCATTCCAGCACTCAGGAGGAATTTGATTTCCAACCCAGTGCAGCTACCTGGTCAGGGCTAGGAGAGTCTTTATGCACAGCAGAGTGAGCCCTGACTTAACACATAATATTTAACTTAGAAAACACAGAGGACATTGGAGAAAAAAGCAGACCCAGGTTTTGAAGCCCGTGATTTCCGTCTGTCCATGTGAAGAGAGAAATTCCAGGATGCCCTGTGCTGTCTTATATCTGAAGCATCTCTGAACCAGTTGTGGTACCTTAGAAGGGAAAGGACATTACCTGGTGACAGGTTCCAGAACTCTGAGCATATTCTGTGGCTTCACAGACACTTTAACAAAACTTTCTATTCTTAGCAGATGCACCACTAACAAAAGTTGTAATCTGATTGGTTTATTTTGCTACACCCATTTAATCTTATATAGAGCTTCTTTCTTAATAAACGTTTAACCAACTCTCCATGGGGGAAGAAAGAATCAAAGACAATTCTGAGCCAAGGATGAATATCAGGAGTCCATGCATGATTCACTTCTCAACACTAAGTTCATTTACTTTAAAAAAGTCATTCATGTATTTGCTTATTAATGCACTTGGCTTATAACTCACATCTGTGATAGACTTACTATATTCATAACCTTGTTCTGAACTCTAAAAAAATCCTCCTGCCCCATCCTTCCTTCAGATGATTGAATTCTGTTTATATGTCCCATACATTTTTCTGAGTATGAGTCAGCTCAGAGCTTATCTGTGCCTGAGAGTGTATAAAAAGGAGAAAAAAAGCTGAAAATATTGTCAAGACTTTGAGTGTCTGGAGTTCATGTCTGAGCTGGTTTCTCTTTCAGTCATCTACTGTGGCCGCTCTTGAGGTGCCTGAGGTGGAGGCTACAGCAGGAACAGTTTAAAGTCATCACCAACTACACAGCAAGTTTGAGGACAACCTGAGCTCATGGGAATTATCTTTTCTAAACTTAAGTTAAAAAAATGACAGTGGCTTTGAGAAAGAGAGTGTCTCTTAGTTGCCAATGTGGGTAAGGGAGATGAATAAGGGATCAGAGCAGACCCTGCATAGAGTAAAATAAATTCATTTGGGTGGTGATCAGGTTGTGGTCAGCCACACCTTTACTCTGGACATTCAGAAGGCAGAAGCAGAAAGATTCTTCTGTTTTGAGGCCAGACAGATCCACACAGAAAATTCTAGACAATACAGAGCTTCTTAGTGAGACTCTGTCTAAAATTTAAAAAAAAAAAAGAAAAGAAAAACAAAAAACAACCCAAACAAACCAAAACCACATTTTTCTTCATTTAACAAGGGAGCTGGGCAGCTGAAGAAAGGGCAAAATTGATGATGGTGCTTGGCATTAATCTAACTATCTAAATTCAGTTAAAGATGCCCCATGATTGAAAGAGAGAAAGATTCCCCAGGTTTTCCTCTCACCTCAACAAGTATTCACTCAAAACTCCCCCAAAAGGGAAATAAATAAAAACTAAATAAATAACTGTAAAAAATATATGGAAGCTGGGCAGAGGGTGGCACAAACTTATCACATAATTAAGATGGCTAAAGAACTGAGTCTAGCCTAAAGTACAAAATGAAACTTTATTTCACCTAACAAATGTCCAGCAGTGGGAGCTAGGACTTGCAATGAAGAGCATCCTTACCTGGGCAGTATGGAAGGTGAGGTCCACACCCACCCCACCTCACTCATTTTACACATACACACACACACCACAAACACACACACAATGTAATAAGTAGAATAAAATAAGCAATAAAAAGGCCAAAATTTCTGTGCTAAATTCCTTTGTGTTTATATGCTGACATCCATCCTGTGGGACTATGCTCTTATACATTGTAAATATTTGTCCCTCCTATTGATTTAATGAAACACTGATTGGCCAAAAGGCAGAGAAGAAGTATTGGTGGAGTTCCAAACTATGAAAACCCTGAGAAGAAAACAGCAGAGCAGAGATGTCAGGTAGACACAGAGGAAAGAAGTTAAAAATGCTCTGATATATTTACTAAGCAACTTTGCTAAGCAAGGGTGGGTTTAAGAGTGAGAGTTAGCCAGTAGTATGCCAGAGCCATAGGCCAAAGAGCATTTAATTAATATAAGACTTTGTGTAATTATTTGAAACTGCTGCTCTGGATATTCAGGCTAGATTGGGACAGAAGTTCTTACTATTGTAGAAGACACTTTAAAATATACACTTTTAAATAAGCCATCCTGAGAAATATTGTTACTCCCAGGATAAGGACCCTTCAGGCACAATCCCATTAAAACAAGCTCTTGATATAATATTTGACATAATTATGTTGCATCAACACTGACAGATGTCAATTTGAGGCATAAAGACATGCTGTGAGCACTAGACATCTTTTTAAAACATATTTCTATTTAAAATATACCTTTGTTTAGTTAAGGACATTGAACTTCTGATTTTCTTGTTTAGGGTCCTGAGTGCTTGGATTTCACCACAACATCACCCTATATAGATATAGTGCTTTCTGCTGTAAATCAGAATCAGGGCTGTTTCGATGCTAGGCAAGTAGTCTAATGAGAGAAACACAAATAGTCCTAAATGTTTGTTTTATTTCTTTTATGAAGCCAGATCTCTTGTATTTAGACAGTTTTCCAAATCCTTATGCAGCTGGAGCTGGCATGGAACTCTTGATTCTCCTGCCTTTAGTTTCCAAATGCTGGTGTTAGAGGCATTGGTCATCACAACCAACCCCCAGTTTATCTTATTCAAGGACAGAGACCTGGGAAAACCAGGTGAACCTGCTGTTACTACATCTTTCATGCATTTTCTGTTTGACGGTATCACACTTGTAATAAGAAAACCCTGGAGCTGCAGAGATGGATCACTAGGTGATAGGTGAGAGCACTAACTGCTCTTGTGGAGGACCCAAGTTCAGTTCTCAACACTCAGGTTGAGGATTCACAGCAGGTTGTCACCCCATCTCTAGAGGGAGCTTACTTCCTCTTCAGTCCTCTGCTGGTACCTACACGCATATGCACATCTTTACATTCAGAAACACACACAAGTACATAATTTAAAGCTAAGAGAAATATGTATGATTGTTTGTTTTCAGACTGTGTTTCACTGTATAGCAGCTCTGGCTCTCCTGGAACTCACTCTTTAGATCAGGTTGGCCTTGAACTCACAGAGATAAGACAGCCTCTGCCTCCTGAGTGTTGAGATTAATGGTGTGTTGAGATTAAAATAAATCTTAAAAAATAAAAAATAGCAGTTTTATTCCTGATTGATTTTTTTTAAAAGTCTTAATTTTTATTTCGTTTTAAGTGTTTTCATCACAGGTCCCTAGAGCTGAAGTTCTACACTGTTGTGAGCAACTATATGGATTCTCTGAATCAAATGAGGATCCTTTGGAAAAATAATCAATGTTCACAGCCACTGAAAACTCTGAAGCACTCGATAATGATATAGCTTTTTGATTTCTTGTGTCTTTTTAGATGTGATCACACTGTATAGAGCTAAAATTTTGTGGTAATAGTTTAACCAGTTATTTTCCAGAGCCTAAAGTGGCTATCCAGAAGTCTGAAGAGGGAGAATTGCTAGATCTCAATTGCAGGACATTCTGATGCTCAGAACATGGTGATTTCATGATACTGATCACATGGTGCTGAAGACAGCATCATGGGATTCTGGTGTGCTAGGCAAAAGCTTTCTACCAAGCCTAGCAATACACATCTTAAGCTCAGCATGCAGCAGGCATAGCAGGAAGATCTCCATGAGTTCAATGGAGCCTGTTTATATGAGATGAAAGAAGGTTATGGTATGCACACTGTCCATATATCACATTAATTAATTAGGTAAGAAAGAAAGAAAAGAGGAAAGGAAGAGAAGAAAAAAGATCAAACAAACAGCCCCTAAATACAAAAACAAGCAAAACAGAATTTCCACTTCCCCCAAGAGACACTTTTACTTTTTAGCATCTTTCATCCATCAATACTGATTGACATTTTTTTCCATGCCTATGGGAAGAGGAAAAGGCTCCTTCATCCATTGCTGGTGCCCTACAGGAAGTGATGCACACCTAAAAGCACTTTTGAAGATGGGCTTTTTTGGGTTTTTTTTGTTGTTGTTGTCATTTTTATGTTACATTTTATGTGCACATTTCTGTGTGGGTGTCAGATCCCCTGGAACTGAAGTTATAGACAGTTGTGAGATGACATGGGAATGCTAGGAATTGAACCTGGATCCTCTGGAAAAGCAGCTAATGTTCTTCACCACTGAGAAGTCCCTCCAACCCCTCAGATTAACTCTCAATGGCATAACATTTATATTGGTCTTTGTCCAGAAGCTAGTGTCCTGTGTTCTCATCCCATCCTCACTAGGACAGAATCATATGTGAACAAAGCTTACCATACTCATCTCAAATCCAAATTTCAACAACGTAAATTTTATTTTAATTCTGTATCTCACTAAGATAAATGTTAATAGTTTAAATCTGTAAGGAAAAAGGAATATTCTGAGTGGTACCTTAAGCTACTGTTATCTTTAGATATCAGCTAATAATGGACTGTATTACTTTGGGATGTCATAAGTTACCACATTTTTAGTCCCAAGTGATGAGGGATCACATTGCTGAATCACCACTCTGCTCTTCTACATGGATGATCCACACTTATGATGGCACATGTGATGTTATCAGTTCCATGGACCACCTTGGAGTCCATGTGAATGAACATGGTGGAGATTGGGAAATATGATCCTTCAACCCCTGGGACTGGAAGAGGGTGGATGATAGGGCACCTGGGCCTCAAATGGTCCTTAGAGTCTCACAGGAGTCACTGAAGCCATCTTCACAATAGAGGATTCACTCACTTGCTGGTTTCCGTGTCCTGCCATCAGTTCCAAATGTGACCCAAAGGAACCCAGTCCATACTCAGCCACCATTCAGGGATGACAGCTGCTGTGGTGATATAGTGATTATTCCTTTATACTCTTTCATTAAAACTACTAACAAGTCATAAGGGTGAGATAGAAAAAAAAATGAAACAAATAACAAATGTTTACATTTGGATTTGAGATGAGTATGGTAGTTTAGGCTTGTACCGTGAAGGCAATGGGATCAGTTTCACTGTCAGCTGTGGTGGAATAGGAAATTTCAGGCAAATTTGGATCACATGTGACCCTGTCATACTGAGAATATGGCCGAAGGGCAGTGCAGCAGCTTCAGGAAGAAGACTTCTAGAGAATTCCTGGCCTCTATGGGTATGAAAACCCTTTGGGGCACTGATATTACATACCTGTGTGCAAAAGCTCATATATATGAAATAAAAATAAATGAATCTTTAAAACAATTGCAAATACAAAAATATCCATTGACATTTTAAGTTGACATACAAACTGATGGGTATCATTATGGAATTTGCATGGGACGTAAGTAATTTACTCTGGACTTACTCACTGACCTCCCCTATTTTCCTCCCCCTGATTGTTTCCTGCTTACCCACAATGCTGAAAGCTTCATTTTACAACCTTCCCCCATGGATTTCCCACTAACACACCTCCACCTCCAAACCTCTAATTCTGGAAGTCTTTACCTGCTAATTTATGGATGTGAGTCTTAGCTCCCATTATTCATTTTACATCATCAAGGCTGTGTGCTGAGCTGATATCATCTGAAACATATTTCAATGCAGGTTAAGCAAACCTGCATCTTTCTGCCTACCACTCCCCCCCCCCACAATTTCCTGCATGCTTGCACACAGTACCTTTGTTCTCTTTAAGAATTTTTTTCTTCATACACACACACACACACACACACACACACACACACACACACACTAGTGTTTTGAGAAAGAGTTTCTTTGTGTAACTCTGATCATCTTGTAAATTTGTCTGTAGACCAGGCTGGCATTGAACTCTGAGTAGTGAAATTAAGGCATGAGCCATCAATGCTCAGCTAGTTATATACCTCTGAAGCCTTACAACCAGTCAGGTATGGTAGTAAAGGCCATAATTGCAGTACTCCAATGCCAGAGGCTGGAGGGTTTCAGTGATGTCAAGTCAACCTGGTACATAGTGTGCTCCAAGGCATCTAAAGCTATAAAGTGATGTCCTGTTTCAAACCAAAGAAACAAAACAAAACAAAATAAAATAACAAACAAATACAAAAACCATAAATTGCTTGAGAGCATCTGGAAAGAAGGTAGGTGACTTACTCTCAGGCCTTCCTGCACTAGAAGAGACAATGTCTCAGATAAACAAAGACTGTTAAATGGAAGTAAACAAAAGGATATGAAAGATCTCTCAGTAGCTCCCATCAGTTATGGTGCCAGCTGCTTGATTCTCCAGGTCTTTCTACCATGCTGATATCTGACGCTAGGCCAGAACTCTCAGTGCTATTGCTTGGGACAGGGGTTTTTTTTTTTTTAACTATTTATTTATTTATTTATTTATTTGCCTTGGTGTTTGCCCGGAACTGGAACTACAGACAGTTGTTAGCTGCCATGTGGGTGCTGGGAATCAAACCCAGGTCCTCTGGAAGAGCAGACGGTGCTCTTAACCGCTGAGTCATCTCTCCAGCCCCGGGACAGGGTTTCATTATGTAAGTAGCCTAGACTCAAAATTTGGGTGTCCTCTTGCTCTTGCATCCTGTAATAATGTGTATGCATACTAGAGGTACTTCATCAACTAATGTGCATCCTCAGTACCAAAGTCCAATGAATGCATTCACAGGATCATCCTCTCTTGCATGCCACAGCAGCCAGCACAGCTCTAAAACTACAGAAGAGATTCATGATGGAGATCAGGCCAAAGGTCGTTAAACAGTGACATACTCAGCTTTATAAATTAGGTCTATCATGAGGAACAGTCCTATAAATTCTGAGCTGCCTCATTGTCAGAATTATGTTGGTCACATATGAATAAAACTTAGTCAGATATGGCAGCTCATCCCATTTTACAGAGAAGTTTGAGGCAGGAGCTTTGCTGAGAGCTAGAGCCCAATCAAGGCAGCAAACTCAGCTTGTTACCAAGGTACACTAACCTTAGGTACACTGTGAAACCACATCACAAAGATTCAAAAATAAAGTCCATAAATTCATAACTGAAAATTAAGTGTTCATTAGTTGGGTTAGTAAATTACTATGTAACTATTGCTCTAGTCTAATGTTTTCTAGGAGAAGATCTGATTCATTCCACCTGACAAATCCCAAAATGTCTCCTGTCTCTTTCTCCCCCCTTTTCCAGACCATGCCCCTTCAAAGCTCACCAAACAGCAACTCTTCCCCTAGAGCTGCCCTCATTTCCAGACCAGCCCTTGAAGAAGCCAGCCAAAAGAAAGCCATTCCCTGAACCTGTTCCAGACCACACCTACAGGTTACTTAAGGCCCAGTAGCCCCAGTTGCCATGTGACTCTTTCCCTGCCTTTTCAAGGGTCATCCAGAATTGCTTTGCTCTGTTCATCAAACCTACATTTATTATTTCAGCTGGATTGACTCATTGCATCTGCAGCTGCAGGAATCCAGCAACCAGGTGTTTTAAAGCTTATCAGGTGGAGCCTGTTATTCAGTGAGATAGCACATTTTGGCTGGCAGGTGTGGAGGGACAAAACTATCAGAAAAACCCTCAGAAGTCTTGCAGCACAGAGTCCTTTGAATTCACTGCTTACATTCCCTGGAATTTGGAGACCTGTTACCAGTGTTGAGATCAGGCAAGTACCTCATCTCTGTCAAAACCTCATCTCACTCAACAAAGTCTAGCCTTGGATTCATTGGGTGAACTTTTTTTCTTTCATTCTGGTGATTTTTTTTTTTAGATAGGAATTTGTACGTAACACTGCCTGGCCTGGAATTCACAGGGATTCTACTGGATAACAATCAGAGAGAGCAAGTTTTGTTTAGATCAAAGAGATTATTTCAGTTTGTAGTTTCTGTATTTAGAGACAGTCCTACTCTGAGTATCATGGAGAAAATGAACTCCAGGGAATTATGGGGGTAGTTACCTATGAGTCATTCAAATTCATGGCCTATGACAATGTTTTCCTTTTTTTATTTTTTTACATTAGACAGGTTTTCTCTGTAGACCAGGTGGTTCTGAATTCATATAAACTGTCTCTCAGTGCTGATATTAATGGTGTGTGCCATCAAAATTTGGATTGTGCTGATCTTTAGGACAATTTAAACCAGGCTTGGTTGTACACAACTTTAATCCTAGAACTTGGGATGCTGAGGCAGGCTCTGATCTCCAAGGTCAAGGCCAGCCTCACCTACAGAGTGACTTCCATCCAGGACTGCCTGCCAGTGCTGAGATTCTGTAACAACACCCAGAAAACCAAGAAGTTCTTTTTCTCTGCTGGTTGATATACGGCCTCATCATGGACAATAGGTTATTCTGAATCTTGATGGAGCAGCCTGTTTTGCTTGTGTTAGTGTTCGATTTAAAAGTGTGAACCAGAATTTTACATGCAATTTGAAATTTCATGCTTTTTGTTCTTCTGTTAGTCCTTAGAAACCTCAAGTAGAATATCTTGGAACTCTTGAAGTAACCAATCATGATATTGGACTAGTGAGTTTCCTCACTGAAATATGTAAATTATCATCTCCATCCCAGAGTCCTGTCCTTCCAGACACTTTACAGTTACAGACCATGGCAATGACCACTAAAACTTTACTGACTCTATTTTAATGTCTCTTTCTTACCCTGTCCAACTTCATAGCACAGAGAGTAAAAGCTTGCAGCCCTCCTGCTTCCTTCCCCAAAACATCAGTACAGGTGATAGCCAATATCTCAAAGATTCAATTATTCCAGGCAAGGTTATTTAGGTCAATAGAGACTGAGAAGTTTGGAAAATGGATGTTTCCTTTGCTTTACTTGAGGTCTTGGAAAGGGACCACATGGGCTGGGCCGTCAAGCTTTTTGGTAACCTCTTCTGGAAATGGATTAACCTGAACTGTGATTGGAATAGGATAAGGTATTAGCTAAAGAGCATGCTTTAAGAAGTTTGACACCACAGACTGGGGAAGTGTGGCTCTAAAACCTTCACATGGTGATTAAAATGGGAAAAATGACATGTCAACCATCACCATAGTAATGATCTTGCCCAGAGAGGTTATTGTGCAGGAAGAAGAAAGGCTTCCTAAGTTTTCTAAATGATGTCTTTGCTTCCAGGCTTCCTCAGAATCATTATCCCTGAAAACCTGTCAGAATGGCATGCCAGACCCCACCCACACTGGTACAGCTGTCAATAAAGAGCCTGCTGAGGGATGAGGCCTTGATGATTTCTGTCCTGAAATTCCTGCCCACTAAACTGCTTCCAGAAATACTTAAGGAGGCCTTGGCTGACAAATGTACAAACATCCTGAGAGCTGTGGTACATGCCTGGCCATTTCCATGCCTTCCTGCAGGAACGCTGATGAAGACCCCTTGTCTGGAGACTTTGATAGCTCTGCTAGATGTACTAGATATGGTGATTACAGAGAACATTTATTCCAGGTAATCAGGACACAGCTAGAGTAAAGGAAGGCAATGTGGGTGCAGAGAAGGAACAAATGGGATCAGGGAATATTTGTCCAAGGGTAGATCATAGCCTTCTTATATCATCAGCATAGAGGATTGTAGAGGTTTGGGACATGTCTCAGCCATCTGTGCAAACAATGGCAAATGTGGAGGACAAAATATTAGACATAGCAATGGGGAAATAGGCTTCTCCCTGCCAAGCCCACAGTCACAAGTGGAATTAGGCTGTGGTTAATGAGAATGGAGTGGAGGGAAGTGAGACTGGGCTACATGGTTCCCTGGGAAAGATCCATTTACACTGAGCATCAGGCCCTGGGCTTGATCATAGGCAAAGGAAAAAGCAAAGATTTAGAAAGGAAAGCTTATATGAGATGGGAAGAAGAAGTGAACTGTAACATGTATCTTGTCTTAATGGAAATTCTACCTTTTTTATCAACAGGAGGTTGGAATTCCAAGTGCTTGATTTGACTGATATGCACCATGCCATGTGGAGCAACAAAACTATAACTCACGAAGAGGACAGCTCCCTACATGCCATGATGAAGAAGCAGCCAGTGGAGATCTGTCCTAAGTCTTGTGTGGAGAAACCTTTTATGTTAGTAACTGATATGGAACTCCTAAATACCAGCCCTCATCAATGTGACAAATACTTATTCTATTGGTTCCTGCAGCGCAAACATTCCATTCATCTATGCTGTAGAAGGCTGTTCATTTTTACTTCATCTGTCAACTTTACCATGGAGTTCTTCAAAAACATACATCTAGAATGTATTCTACAGCTGTGGCTGTTTAACTTGTCACCTGAATTCATGAAATGCCTTTTTCCTTACCTGGGTATGATGAAAAATCTTCACACCCTTATACTAGAGGAAATGTATCAGCCCTTCAGTTCTGATGCTTCAACAGTACAGGAATGGATAAGCATATTCCTTTCTCGGCTCTCCAACTTCCACTGTCTCAAGAATCTTGATTTAAATGATATCTATTTTTTAACAGGCTGCCTTGAAGAGTGGCTCAGGTAAGGAAGGAGGAAGAAGCTATCCTTTTCTTTATAAGTTAGTGACTTCTTGATGGTCTAATCACTGCAAACCTAGCAGTGGCAGAGATAGCAGATGAGCTCTATGTCCAGACATGGGTAAATAGGCACCAGCATGCCTCTAATTGCTCATCTCTGAAAGGCTGTTTAGGGTCCAAAAAGGGGCTTAATAGATATGCAATATATGATGCTGGGTTTGGAGTTGGGGGAAGGGAACAGGGCTGTTGTGGTGAACACACATCACAGAGGACACTTAGGGACATTGTTAGGATGAAGCTGAATCTAATATACAAATGGACTAAATTTAGGACAAGCTTTATCTGTCTTTCATTCTGACCAATCCTTCAATGCCACTGGCATAACTAATCTCTGGATCTCTCTATAGGCACATAAAGATGCCCTTGGAGACCCTGTCAATCACTGACTGCAGGCTTTTACAGTCAGATTTGGATTGCCTGAGCCAGTGCCCAAACATCTGTGAGCTTAGGCATCTGAAGCTGTCTTCTGTAGATCTATCTGATTTATGCCTCAAGTCTCTTGGGGTTCTCTTTGAGAGAATCAAGGGTACCCTGCAAAGTCTGGAATTGGAGGAGTGTGAGATGAGTGACTCTCATTTTAATACCATCTTGCCTGCCCTGAGCCAATGTTCCCAGCTTACCAAGGTCAATTTTTATCATAATAATATATCTCTGCTGACCCTGAAGAAACTCCTACTTCACACAGATAAGCTGAGAAATCTGACCCACGAGATGTACCCTGCCCCTCTGGAATGCTATAACAAATTTACAATACTTAGAGAAAAATTTCAGGAACTGTGTCCACCGCTGATGAATATACTCAAAGCTCAAAGGCAGCTCAAGAAAGTCTCCTTTGGTACAAGAATGTGTTTTGACTGTCTCAAATTTTGTTACTATGACCTGGAGGCCGGATTTTCCCTTTGTGAATAAGTAGGATAAGGTTGCTCTGGTACTGAGAATGAGAGAATGGATATGTGTGGGTACGTTATGTACATTATGTACATCTTAAAATACATATAAGAAATGTGCTGAATTTTATGATGGAAAACTTTGTCAGATAAGAAGAGATTCTTGCATGGTGTTGTAAGTTCTTTAATTTCAGCACCAGCACTTGTGAGTCAGAGGTAAGCAGATCTCTGAGTACATAGTGAGATCCTGCTGAGAGGGTGGAGGGGGTATGGAGGGAGATTTTAAAATGACCTTCAGGTGATCTTTCATTCCATCACAAAGGACATAATGTTTTAGTGTACTTTTAATTTTAAATACTTTTCTTTTTTAAAGCTGTTTATCAATTTACATTCCAAATAAAGGCCAATGCCCTTTTAAATTATTCTTGGTGTATTTATCTCCAAAACTAGAAATTTACATGGGAACACACCGTTCTATGTTTGGATGGACCTTAAAAAGCAAAGTTGTTGAGATTGATTATACAGCTTGGGTATCGTATCTTATTGGGTTTTGTCTATGTTGAGACTGTATTTCAGTGTGTGGCTCTGGGTCTTAGCTGTGGATCTTACCATGTGATTTCCTTCTAAAATCAAGGACTGAGGGGAGCATCATTAGACATTCACCTGAGCCACCGCTTTTAACTCCTCCCTGCTGTATGTAATTGTGCCCCAGCTGTACCTGCTCTCAGGAGGTGTTAGAGCACGTGCCTAGTGGAATGGTGGCTCTATGGAGAACTCCATCTTTGTCACAGTAGGGAAGTCTCCATGCTTCTGTGAGACTTTTGATTGCCTATAAGGAAGAACAATAAACACCATGATTCATCTAGCTATACAGGGGGAGAATTTCTACTTTGTTCTTTCTCTGAAGCTAACAGACAATTTCGTGTCTGACAAATTATTACTAATGTAATTATTACTACAAAATATGTCTTAGATAAGATAACACACATAGGGCTTTGAACAACAAATAAAAATATACATATAAAGTAAACAAAAAAAACGTAACAGAATCACCTGTGAATACAAAATTTTGTTTACAGTGTAGAAGTAGCACACAACTTTAATTCTATCACTGCAGAGGAAGAAGTGGGGAGATCTTAATGAGTTTGAGGCAGCCTGGTCTACATAGAAATTCTCAGGTCAGTTATGGCTAAACTAGTGCACAAATTCTATTTGGCATGGAATACCACACCCTATCCATCTAGACGTGGCCCTGTGGGTGGCTCTGTCCTCTGACGTTTCAGGCTATTTTTAAGTTAAATATATGATAAATCACTACATAGTCCCTTTTGTGTCCAAAATAAGAGAAAGTTATAACTAATATATGTAAAAACATATACAATAGGTACAAAAACTATATGTAATGTATACAAGCAACAATTACATCAATAATGTCCAGTCCATTAACAATTGGCCAATTCAGAGAAAATATTCCATTATTTTTGTATGTATACAAGTACAAAAATATTTTACCTAATATACTAACTTGTATCACCAACTGAAAATTATTTTTTGATCTATTTCTATATTACTATTATTCATATGTTTTTATTCAAAAAATTTTTATCACACTGACCACTGCTTCCTCTCTCTCTCCTTTTATTATTTCTCCCGCAAATTTCCCCCACCCTATTCCCCTCATCCTATTCCCACACCCTATTCCCCTCACCCTATTCCCTCACCCTATTCCCTCACCCTATTCCCCTCACATTATTCCCCTCACCCTATACCCTCACCCTATTCCCCTCACCCTATTCCCTCACCCTATT
>PVIH01020916.1:0-22953 GCA_004025045.1 Sigmodon hispidus | reverse complement strand
GTATTCAATTGTGTAGATGTACCAGTTTGTTAGTCCATTCTTCAGGTGAGGGACATCTAGGTTGTTTCCAGGTACTGCTATTACAAATAATGCTTCTATGAACATAATTGAGCCAATGCCTTTGGATGTGACTGTGCCTCTTTAAGGTATACACCCAAAAGTGGTAATACTGAGTCCTTGGGGAGACTGATTCTCAATTTTCTGAGAAACCGCCATACTGCGTTCCAAAGTGGCTGAACAAGCTTACACTCCCACCAACAATGGAGGAGTCTTCCCTTTGCTCAGTGTCCTCTCGAGCATTGGCTGTCCTCTGTGTCTTTTATCTTAGCCAATCTAACAGGTGTCATGTGGTATCTCAAAGTTGTTTTGATTTGCAGTTCTCTGATGGCTAAAGATGAAGAGCACTTTTTCAGGTGCCTTTCAGCCATTCGTAGTTCTTATGCTGAGAATTCCCTTTTTAGATCTGAATCCCATTTTTTGATTGGGTTATTCAAGATTTTGGGCTCTAGATTCTTGAGTTCTTTATATATCTTAGAGATCAGTCCTCTATCACTTGTAGGGTTGGTGAAAATCTTTTCCCATTCTGTAGCCTGTCTTTTTGTCCTATTGACAGTGTCCTTGGCTTTGCAGAAGCTTCCTAGCTTCAGGAGATCCCACTTATTGATTGTTGGTCTTAGTGTCTGTGGCACTGGTGTTATATTTAGGAAGTGATCACCTGTGCCAAGTCGTAGAAGTATATTTCCCACTTTCTTTTCTATCAAGTTCAAAGTGGCTGGGTTTATGTTGAGGTCTTTGGTCCACTTGGATTTGAGTTTTGTGCAGGGTGACAGGCTCGGATCTATTTGCATTTTTCTACACACTTCTATCCAGATGTGCCAACACCATTTGATAAATATACTATCTTTTGTCCATTGAATATTTTGGGCCTCTTTGTCAAAGATCAGGTGTTCATAAGTTTTTGGGTTAATGTCTGGATCCTCAATTCTATTCCATTGGTCCACAAGTCTGTTTTTATGCCAGTACCAGGTTGTTTGTATTACTGTAGCTCTATAGAATAACTTGAAGTCAGAGATGGTGATACCTCCTGAAGTTCTTTTGTTGAGTAAAATTGTTTTGGCAATCCTGGCTTTCCTGTTATTCCAAATGAAATTTAATACTGTTCTTTCAAGGTCCAAAAAATATTGATTTGGGATTTTGATGGGCAGTACATTGAATCTGTAGATTGCCTTTGGCAGAATTGCTATTTTTACTATGTTGATTCTACCTATCCAGGAACTTGGGAGAGCTTTCCATTTTCTGATATCCTCTTCAATTTCTTTCTTCAGTGATTTAAAATTTTTGTTAAATAGGTCTGTTACTTCTTTGGTTATAGTTACCCCAAGGTATCTAATGCTATTTGCAGATATTATAAAAGGTAATGTTTCCCTTATTTCTTTTTCAGTCCTTTTATCTTTAGTGTATAGAAGGGCTACTGATTTCTTTGAGTTAATCTTGTATCCTGCTACATTGCTGAAGGTGTTTATCAGCCTTCGCAGTTCCTTGGAAGAATTTTGTGAGTCACTTATGTATACAATCATATCATCTGCAAATAGAGATACCTTCACTTCTTCTTTTCCAATTTGTATCCCCTTAATCTCCTTTCGTTCTCTTATTGCTTTAGCTAAAACTTCAAGAACTATATTGAATAGATAAGGGGAGAGAGGACATCCTTGTCTAGTTCCTGACTTTAGTGGGATTGCTTTGAGATTTTCTCCATTAAGTTTGATACTGGCTGTCGGCTTCTTGTAAATCGCCTTTATTATGTTTAGGTATTCTCCCTGTATTCCTGATCTCTCCAGGGCTTTAATTATAAAGGAGTGTTGGATTTTATCAAAGGCTTTTTCTGCACCTAAGGATATGATCATGTGATTTTGTTCCTTTAGTTTGTTTATATGATGGGTATCATTTACAGTTTTTTGTATGTTAAACCAGGCCTGCATTTCAGGGATGAAGCCTACTTGGTGGTGGTGGATGATATTTTTTATACATTGTTGTATACTGTTTGCCAAAGTTTTGTTGAGAATTTTCACATCAATATTCATGAGGGAAATTGGTCTGTAATTCTCCTTCTTTGTTCTGTCTTTGAGTGGCTTGGTTATTAGTGTAATTGTGGCCTTTTAAAGGAATTTGGCAATATTCCTTCAGTTTCTACTGTGTGAAATAGTTTGAGGAGTAATGGTAGTAATTCTTCTTTAAATGTCTGGTAGAATTTGGCACTGAAACCATCTGGACCAGGGCTTTTATTTTGGGGGAGGATTTTAATGACAGCTTCAATTTCCTTAAGGGTTATAGGCCTGTTTAGGTAATTAATCTGATCTTCATTTAATTTTGGTAGATGCTATGTGTCCAGAATGTTGTCCATTTCTTCTAGGTGGAATACAGATTTTCAAAATATGATCTGATAATTCTCTGTATTTCCTGGGTGTCTGTTGTTATGACCCCTTTTCATTTCTGATTTTGTTGATTTGAACACTCTCTCTCCCTGTTTTTTCATTAGTTTGGCTAAGGGCTTATCTATCTTGTTAACTTTCTCCAAGAACCAACTCTTAGATTCATTGATTCTTTGTATTATTCTTTTTGTTTCAATTGTATTGATTTCAGCTCTAAGTTTGATTATTTACTCTCATCTACTCCTTCTATGTGAGTTCACTTTTAATTATTCTAATGCTTTCAGCTGAGCTGTTAGGTCTCCAGTGTGGGATTTCTCTAGGTTTTTCATGTAGGCATCTAGCTCTATGAATTTTCCTCTTAAGATTGCTTTTGTTGTGTCCCACAAGTTTGGATATGTTGTAGATTCATTTTCATTAAATTCTAGGAAGATTTTAATTTCTTTCTAAATTTCTTCCTTGACTCAAAGATGGTTCAGCTGAGTGATGTATAGTTTCCATGAGTTGGTATGCTTTCTTTGATTTTTGATGTTGTTGAACTCTAACTTTAGGTCCTGGTGGTCCGATATGTTACAAGAGATTATTTCCATTTTTTTGTATTTGTTGAGATTTGCTTTATGACCAATTATGTGGTTAATTTTAGAGAAAGTATCATGAGGAGCTGAGAAATATGTATATCCCTTTGCATTTGTGTGGAAGCTTCTGTAGATATCTATTAAATCCATTTGCATCATAACCTCTTTTAAACTCCTTATTTCTCTGTTGAGACTCTGTCTGATCTCCTTATTTCTCTGTTGAGTCTCTGTCTGGTTGATCTATCCAGGGTTGAAAGTGGAGTATTGAAGTCTCCCACTACTAGGGTGTAAGAATTGATGTGAGATTCGAGCTTTAGCAGTGTTTCTTTTACATAAGTAGGTGCCCTTAAGTTAGGGGCATAAATATTCTGGATTGAAATCTCCTCTTGACTAATTTTTCCTGTGATAAGTAAGTAATGATCATCTTGGTCCCTTTTAATTGATTTTAGCTTAAAGTCTACTTTGTTAGATATTAGGATGGCAACTCCAGCTTCTTTCTTAGGACCATTTGACTAGAAAATCATTTCCCAACCCTTTACTCTAAGCCTGTGTCTCTCTTTGTGGTTGAGGTGTGTTTCTTGTAGGCAACAGGAGAATGGCTTCTGTTGTTTACCCATCTTTTTAGTGTGTGTCGTTTTATAGGAGAGTTGAGTCTATTGATATTAAGAGATATTAGCGACCACTGATTGATATTTCCTGCTATTTTTGGTGGTAACTTGTTTGTATTTTCTTTCTCTGGAGGATCCTTCTGTGGAGTTATTGATTGTTTGTGGCTTCATGGGTGTATATGGGGTCCTTAGGTTGGAGTTTTCCCTCTAATGCTTTCTGTAGTGCTGGATTGGTAGATAGTATTGTTTCAGTCTGACCTTGTCATGAAATATCTGGTTTACTTCATCTATGGTGATTGATAATTTTGTAGAGTATAGTATTCTAGTTTGGCAGCCATGCTCTTTTAGTGTCTGTATAACTTCTGACCAAGCCCTTTTAGCTTTCATCGTTTCCATTGAATAGTCAGGTATTATTCTGATAGGTCTGCCTTTATAGATAAGATGGCCCTTTTCTTTTGCAGCTCTTAAAATTTTTTCTTTGTTCTGTATGTTTTGTGGCTTGATTATTATGTGGTGCACTGACTTTTTGGGGGTGTCATATCTATTTGGTGTTTTGTAAGCTTCTTGTATCTTTACAGGCATTTCCTTCTTCAAGTTAGGAAAGTATTGTTCTATGATTTTATTGAAAACATTATCTGTGCCTTTGAGCTGGTATTCTTCTTCTTCTAATCCTATTACTCTCAAGTTAGGTGTTTTCATGGTGTTCCAGATTTCCTGAACATTTTGTGTTATGGCTCTTTTGGTTTTAGTATTTTCTTTGAGTATTTATTTGACCTACTGATTCTTCCACTTCAGTGGTTCTATCTTCCATCTCTTGAACTCTGTTGGTTATGCTTGTATTTGTGGTTCCAGCTTTTTTCTTCAGGTTTTCTATTTCCACCTTTGCCTCATGTTTTGCCCTTTTTATTGCTTCTATTTCAGTTTCTATTTTCTGGCATGTTTCTTTCATAGATTTGTTGATCTCTTCCAATTTTTTGGTTGTATTTTCTTCTATTTCTTTAAGACAATTTTTCATATCTTCTTTGAGTGCTTCAATGATCATCATAAATGTATTTTTGGTGTTGCTTCCTTCTGTTTCCTCTTCATTGCTCAGTTCAGGTCTTATAGTTATAGGACTGCCACTTTCTTCTGGAGTTACCTTGTTGTTCTTCATATTATTATATATATTTCTGCACTGGCATCTGCCCATGGCTTCATTGGTTCATGATTAGGTGGCTCTTAGTCACTTGTGGCAAGCGCGCTTATATGCCTCCTGTCACCTCTGAACAAGGGGTCTGCTTAATCTCTAACTCTGCTCTGGGCAGGGGACTGAATTTCAAGTCCTAGGTCCTTCTGTGTTTGAGCAGTTGGAGGCTGGGTGGCCATGCCAGTTCCCTTGTCTTAGCAGCAGCTGGGGGAACCCTGACAGCCAAAGTTTATGTCTGTCTGCTACAGAGTGTGTGGGGACATGCTCCACAGACAGCACCTGGTCCTGGAACCAGAACCCGACCGAAAAACACCCTTTTCCCTGGCAGGGATTCAAGTGCTTGGGCCTGCTGAACCCACCTCTCCTTTGTTGGAGTCTGAGTCTGGTTTTCAGAGTCCTCAGTCCTTCTCTGTTTGAGCAGTTGGAGGCGTGTTGGCCGAGCAAGTTCCCTTGTTTAGCAGCAGCTGGGGGGACCCTGACAGCTAAAGTTTATCTCTGTCTGCTATGGAGTGTGTGGGGACATGCTCCACAGACAACACCTGGTTTCAGAACCGGATAATCTTTTACCTTTAGAGTTGAGTCCTTCTTTAGGTTAAGATTTTTTTTCTATGGATTTTTTAAATATAATTTCTGGGTTTGGGGGCTAAGATTATTCTTGTTATTCTTAGGTTTGGTCTTTTATGGTGTCTAAATTTCTTGGTATTTTGTGTTAGGAGTTTCTTAGATGTAACATTTTTTGACCAATGAATCTATTTCTTCTGTTATATCTCTAATGCCTGAGATTCTCTCTTCTATCTCTTGCATTTTTTTGATTACATTAGTGTCTGTAGTTCCTGCTTGCTTGCCCAGATTTTCCGTTTCCTCAAATCCCTCTGTTTGTGTTTTCATTATTGCCTCTCTTTCAATTATCTTGTCATGAATAGTTTCCTTCACCTGTTATTTCATTTTTTCTTGGTTTTTGTTTAGATTCCTTAAGCGATTTGTTAGTTTCCTCCAACTTTTTGGTTGTCTTTTCCTCAATTTCTTTAAGGGAATTTTTATTTTCTGTTTAAGGACCTTTATCTTCATAAAGCTGTTTTTAAGAGTTTTTTTTTTTCCTTGTGCTTCAGATATGTGGGAATATTCAGGTCTTGCTGTAGTAGAATAGCTGGGCTCTGGTGGTTCCATATTGTGCTGGTTTTTGTTGGTTCTTATCTTAACTGGCATTTAGACATCTGGTTTTGAGATAATTAGTTCTTGCCCCTGGTTTCTGAATTTTTCTTTGTTGTATGGGTTTTTTGTTCTTTGGTTTCTGTTTTCTCTTTGGTTTTCTAGTCTTTGTGGCCTGGATTTTAGGCAGCTGATGTGACCTCTGGTCTAGTTGGGAGTCTCTGTCCAACTTAGGAGTTGGTCTTCTGGTGGTTAGATGGGCTAAGGAGTTCTCTGTTCTTCTAACTTTTGTGACATATAGCTGAAGTCTATTCTAGCTGATGTGGCTTGTGCCTTAGTGGCAGGGAGTCCAGTGGGGTTGGGGTCATGGTCCATCCAGTAGCAGAACCAGAAATGAGTTAGGATAGCTAAATTGTAGAAAAGGTCTTGGGATACAGAATATAGGGTGTGGGCAACTCCACCTGCAGACAGATCACTCACTGGTTCTGATTGATTTGGTCTGCCTCTGATTGGTGTAGGTCTGTAGGGGACAGGGTTCAACAGGAGAGCCAGTGATGATCTTAGGGTACAGTGGACCTTGTGAAGGATCTCAGGGAACCTTATTTCAGGGAAGGAGACCATTTTACCCATAGATGGATCACTTACTGGTTCTGGTTGATATGGCCTGTGCCTGATTGGCAGAAGTCCACTAAGGTTAGGAGGAGGGCCCATAAGTAGAGCCAGGGAAGGCATAACCTGGGAAGGATCCTGAGGGGCAGAATCCAGGGAGAGGTACAGTTTTTCTGGCAGGGCTGTCACTCACCTGTTTTGGCTAGTGTGGTCTGCTCTGGCCTGCTCTTGTTCTGGCTGGTGTGTCCTCTTCCTCCGTGTCAAGAGTCCAATGGTTTGGAGGGCAGGGCCCAGCAGAGGAGCCAGGTATGAGTTGAGTGTACTGAAGGGACACAGGGAACACTGACTTTTGGAAACTTACAGCTTATATGTGCTTGGGGAAGGGAGGTTTGGTGAATCTCTCCATCTTCAGGGACTTCCTGGAGGTGTTTTGTGCTGTTTGCTTCCTTGGCTTCAGTAGCTTGTTGTTTTTCCTCCCTATGAACTAGTTATATCTTAATGAAAGAACTTCTCAAGTTGGGCCATTTTAATCTCAGGGAAAACTACTATACAGTCATGGTCCTGTCTTCTAAGGAAGAGTGTAGCTAGCAAGGGTTGAACAGCTTTCTATGGAAGAGGCTGTTTTCAAATGAAAAACTTAAGCCAACCTTTTATTATGTTTATTTTAAACAAATGTCAATGTTTCAAATATTTCTTTTTCTGCTGGTAACATTTTACTATATTTATGTTATAATGCCCATGTATCATATCTATTCATTCATCCACTTAGCAGCCATCCACTCATCTACAAATCTATCATCCATTTATCCATTTTCTATCCATCTATTGTCCATAGATCCATTTATCACCTGTAAACTATCGTTTGTTCATTGATCTATCTTTCATCCATCACCTATCTTATTTTTATACATATCAAAATTAATTCTATACTATTAATCAGAGTTCATTGTGGTTTACTATTTACTTTATTCTCTTAGAGGAAAATCTTTCCAAATTGAAGTAGAGAAACATTAAGCATCTCTGCAAACACAGAGTCCTGTGTCCCCCAAATCCCTGTCAAATAATTAGCTTGTGGAAAACTCAACATAACTTTCTCTAAACAGCTCCTGTTCTCACCTTTCTAGATGCTGACTACTGTTCTGATTCTCAACAAAAGTTTATTCTCTGTACTAGAATTTCATATATAATAAAAACAAAATCAGAACAATATGAACAAGAGTGTTGACAGTTGCTGAATCAAGAATAGTCATAACTGGAGTTAATAGGAGATAAACAGTTTGCATTCTAAAAAGAAATACTACTCACCAATAAAAAGATGGAGGGCTGTTGGAAGCAGCAGCATGGATGATTGATGGATGTACCGTGCACCAAGGACTATTTTACTGTAGTGGTCATTTTTAGTTACTATCCTCTTAGTGCTCCTTAGGTCAGTCTCTAGAGTGTTTCTTGTTGGTTTTGTGCATCAGAAGAGACACATATATATTCATACTACCAAGGCCACACAAGGGTTTATTTAACAGAGTTCCTAGGTGCATACAGGAGCAGAGAAGCAGTAGAGGAGGAGAGAGAGACCTTCTCTTTTTAAGAGAAGAGGTGTGCATGGGTTTATGTAGTTACCTTTAGGGGCATGCCTCCACATGTGCAGGGGCATGCCTCTGTTCAAGGTGCTTCCCGCTGGAGCGATGTTGGCTCAATCATGTGGAGTGCCAGGAATACTTACATTTCTTACATAGAATACTCACTCTCTTCAAGAATGATATTCACACTTTAAAAAAAAAACATGATTGTTGTTGTGTGGTGCCAGAGAGATCTTAATTCAGTTTATGCCAGGTTTTTGAGAAATGCCAAACTCGAACATCAACAGGGAACCTTGCTTAACCACACCTCTCTGCTGACTCTGAGATTTTAGGCTTGCAAATCTGTGGAGGCCTGCCTTCTCCCATGGTTGTGTTCATGTTCCCTTTTCTCTTCTGAAGACAGACTAGGAGACCATGAACAGGAGCTGGAAGGTGACCTATCTTTACCTTCTTGTCATATTTTGCAGAAAAAAGAACGTGAACTCAAACTACATAAATCAACAAATGCTTTTACAACTGGGAAGTTGACTCATCCTCCAAACATCCCAAAGGAGCAGCTCCCAGCAGGAAGTGGAAATCCAGCCTCAGCCTCAGTCAAACCTTCTGAAGAGAAGACTTCTGAGAGCAAGAAAACCTACAACAGCATCAGCAAGATCGACAAAATGTCCCGGATTGTGTTCCCTATCTTGTTTGGCACTTTCAACTTAGTTTACTGGGCAACATATTTGAATAGAGAGCCTGTGATAAAAGGGGCCGCCTCTCCAAAGTAAGCTAGGGAAGACTCAGCTTCCAGGAAACCACACTCCCAGAGAAAGGGCACCAAGGAGAGCTCAAGCTCACAGAGAATGGCTGCTAACCGTCTAGTTCAGGAAGTTTTGCATGTTTAATAATACGTAAAATTAATATTGCCTTGGTGTTTCTACGTGTAACTTCAGATGTTTCAAAGATGTCCCCTTAATAAATAAAGCAAACAACCTTCTAGAAAAACGGGAGGCAATGACTGACACTCACTCAGATGCTCAGTGCCCTAACATCAATAGTTTACAAACAAGATAAGTATATTTTTAACTGTTCTAAGTATATGACGTTTTTATACTTCGAATGCTGTTTCATACCGTTTTTCCCAGCTGACAAACACTTTAAGGAATCCCAGTGACGACTGCTTGATAGCTGCAAAGATCATGGGTGTGCACACTGTCCATGAAGGGCAAACCATGGACATTTAAGTCCAGTACTAATTGCCCTTAATACTTCCTGTTCCAAAATTAGTAAAATACTGCATGAATTGATATTAAGAAATAGAATAAGCGAATATTTATGCAGCCAAATTTAATGAGAAGCACATAGTGTGTTAGATTGGCAGATCAAATATTTCCCTCAGGGGGAAAATGAACTGATTAAAAGTCAACTTTGATTTTGTGGAAATAAATTTATTTCTACAACCTTAATAATGACTAAGAAAGAAAAGAAACTTAAAACCATAAATCAACAAGAACTTGGTCCTTCTTGACCTCAGCACTCTCTGCCCATTGTGTCTGGAATGCTGGCTCCTCTTCTACCGCTTCAGTGCTGAGAAATTGGAATTGAGTTATTTTCTGTTTTATTTCCCTGTACATATTTCATGATTGGATTATTGCTCTGTCAGCTTTTGTACATGAATCTTAAATGTTCATTAAAAAATTAAAAATGAACTGATCTTATGGGCATATGTCATTTATATTTTAAATTCAATGTTTGATTAACTTCCTGAAAATGACATAAAATCTCATACAAACTTGCTTGGAGAAAAAAACCCAAAGAATTAAAGCTTAGTGGGAATCCCCACCATTCCAACCTGATTATACGGGGGAAGCCTTAACAAGGGTACTTCTTGACATAGGAAGCCTGGATAGGTACAGCCATTACCTCTTCCTACCGTGGATCTCTGTGTGAAAAACATTCTAGTGTGCTCTACAGATATATTAACTACTGGTCCTGTCTCTATCCTCCTTTATGGACCTGGTGACAGCTTTGTTCTGACTTTGTTCCCTTCACTCTAGGTCTGATAACTAATGGTCCTGTCCATGCACCCTCTCTTATGAGCCTGGTGACTGTGGCTTATCCTAACTCTGTATCCACCATTAGCTGTCCTTAAAAGTCAGACAAAATAGAGCAATTGGTTCATCTACTAACTGTTTGAATATATATCATAAGGTTGAAAGGAATAAGTTCGGTCCTAAATGTGGAACTCTTAGAAGTTTTAACTATCAAGAAATTTAAATAGATGACTAGGCTTGCTTATACAAAATAGGTGCCATTCAATCCCCTTCTTTGTATGTGTTCACATATGTGTTCATGTATGCATACATGTGTTGGTGTATACTGGTGCCTGTGGCTGCTCATGTGCAGACCAGATGGCTTCCTTAGTCACTTTTTGACTTGTTTTTGAGAGACGTTCTCTCACTGAACCTGGAGGTCAACATTTCAGCTAGACTGGCTTTCCCAGCAAGACCCAGCCATTTCCCTTTCTCCACCTTCCCAGTGCTAGTGTTGCCAGCACACATAGTCATACCCTGTTTTCACATGGGTGCTGAACTTCAAGTTCAGGTCTTCATGGTTGAAAAGCAAGTAATTTGCTGATTCAACCATTTCACCAGCCAGATCCTCCACAGTCCTTCTACAACTATACTCAGAATCTCAGAAAAGGGGTGACAGAAAGGTCACTCAAAAACACTATGAAAACATTTTCCTGCCTAATGCTGATGATATCTGTAGAATGGCATGTTTCCATTACACCACAGCATGAAAGTTCCCAGGAAATTCAAAGTTACAGTTCTACATGAGAACTGATTTTCTATTACTTGTTAGTTCTACACTGTTGAACCACCCATTGCTGTTCAGAATTACACTGCAGTTTGAAGAATATAGAGAGGTGGTATTCAAATGTTTATATGTATTAACACCCGTTTTGAACCTGTCACTCTCAATAGAAAATGGCACCTTCCCCACCAGGTTGCAATAAATATCTTAATGTATGGGTTTTGCACAAAGGACCTTGCTGAGCTTGTTTAGAGATTACCCATTTCATTATATGCTGCTGAACCTGTAGTCTGATGAATATTTAGCAAAAACAATCACATTTGTTTTCCTTTCTCTGATTTTGTGTTGCAGACATTCTCAGAGTTTGTTATTTTTAATGAGAACATAATAAAGAATCACCTTGGGGAAATGATGACAAGGCAGGCAATAACATTTCTGAAGATAATTATAAATTATATTGCTCTACTTTTAGAGCCAGAATATTTAAATGTGTCTTTTTTATATCACCACAAGTATAAAGAAACTGTGTTCTAACAATCTGCAAACAGTACTTCTGATGTATTTTCTTACAAGTCTAGAGGCTCTCTAGGGCAGGATTTACCTGATAAAAGTATGTGTTTTCATCCTATGATTTTGTTCATCTTCTTGTGAAGTAACTAAAATTGACCAGAGAATGTAATGATGACAGATACGGATGAAGGATGCAAACTGCTTGTTCATTGCCTTGATGCTACTTGAGAAACTGTATGCTAGATCTCTTATGAGACAAGTTTTGGAAAAGCAGCATGTAAGAAATTTCTAATATACAAACATTGATACTGCAACTCAAAGACATTAACCCGTTACCTTAAACCATATAATCAATAAGGTACCAATGTGGGCCTAGATCTGTCTCATAATTCTAAGTCTGGGTTCATAACACCACAAAAAAATCCTTTATGTGGTTGCTTATTTAGAAACAAATATGGCCTAAGACGAAAGTCTAAGGCCTGGGCAAATTATTATATATTACTCATGCTTTAGATATTTTTCCTACTGAAAGCATGTCCTTTATGTCTATACTTTTTTTTATAAACCCTGTGATTTTGTGCTCTCACAAACTTAATGCCCTATATTAGTGTAGCAGTACGTTCATAATGAAAAGGGAGGGAGGCAAAGAGTGAGGGAGAAAGTGAAGAAAGGAAAATGGGAGAAAGGAAAAGAGAGGAGGGGAGAATGTAAAAAATAAAGAGAGAGAGAGAGGGAGAGATGGGGGGAGTCACTAAATGAGAGACCAGGTTTATGTAGCTGGATTATTCCTTTCAAGGCTCTGCTACCAATGGTTATAGTGATGTCCCAGAAGGGATCTGCCTCAAGAAAAATTATAATGATGACACTGAGTGTTCAATCAACCTTAGTCTCCACTGTAAGAACAAGCATTAAAGTAAAAAAAAATCTACATTTTTTGTCTTTTAAATATTTAAAAATTAGTCTTAATATCTCTTGTTTATAACCATCAAAAGAGATAGGGGGGAAGATTCTAGAATTTAGGGAGGATGGAGAACACCAAGAGAACATGGCCAACTGAATCAACTAAGCAGTGCACACATAGAGTCACAGAGTCTGAAAAGGCAAGCATTGAGTCTGCAAGGGTCTGTATGTCCTCTGCATATATGTTAAAGCTGTTAATTTGGTGTTTTGTGAAACTCTTAACAGTGGGAACAGGTGAGTTTCTGGCTCCTTTGCCTGCTCCTGGGACTCTTTTCCTCCTATTGGATTGTCTTGTCTAGCCTCAATATGAGGGCTTTTATCCTGCTGTACTGTAGCTTGCTTTGTAGTGTTTGGTTGTTGTCTCTGGAAGTTGAGCTCCTTTCTGAAGGGAAATGAAAGGGAGTGGGTCTTGGGGACAGTAGAGGTGAGCATAGAGTTGGGAGCACTGGAGGAAAGGGAAACTGTAGTCAGGGTTTGAGAAGAGTCTTTTCTCAAAAAAAATGTAAACGAAATCAAAATAAGTAAAATTAACATAGAAAAGCAATAACTTTCATGTATACAAATAATGAACTTGATGAGGAATAATTTGGAAAAAATTTCCACTCACAGTTGATCAATGAAAAAATTCAAGGTACCTAAGAATAAAGCACATAAAAAGAAAGTGAAGTGGAAGACCTTTAACATGAAAATTCTAGACACTGAAAATGGAAGTTAAAGAAGATAATAGATGTTGGAAAGATGCACCATGCTTTTGTATTTGCAGGATCAATAGTGTGAATAGCTATATTGTAAATAGTAATCTATAGATTCAATGCAATGCCATCAAAATTTCAGTGACACTATTCTCACAATTAAAATTTTCAATATAGAAATTAATAAGAAACACAAAAAGCCACAAAATGACTTAAGTATTTTTAGCACAGCTGAAGGCATCGCATTTCCAGACATCAAATTATATTTCAGAACTATATTGATGAAAACAATGTGAGGTAATCATAAAAACAGACATGTGTACAAATGGAACAGAATACAGGACCCAACAATAAACACACACATAGATATAGTCACAGAATTTTTTTTTTTTAAATTTTTTTTTGATTTATTTATTTATTATGCATACAGTTTTACAGAAGAGGGCGCCAGACCTCATCATAGATGGTTGTGAGCCACCATGTGGTTTTGCTGGGAATTGAACTCAGGACCTCTGGAAGAACAGTCAGTGCTCTTAACCTCTGAGCCATCTCTCCAGCCCCCCACAGAATTTTTTTTTACAAAAGTTTCAGGAAAATATATTAGAAAAAGTAAAATATTTCACAAACGGTATTGGTAGAATTAGTTATCTCTGTGCAAAAGAATGATGATAAATGCAAATCTCTCATTCTACACAAAAATTAGTTCAAATTTGATCAGAGACGTTAAATAAAAACCTGAAAATTGAAACTGCTATAACAAAGCTCAGGAGTACACATCCAATACTGAAGCACAGACATGAAGTTTCGATAACAACCAAGAGATATGTGGAGAATAGAGATGGCAGCATTTCAAATCAGTAGCACCAAGTGGCACTTTCCAGTGTGTAGTCAGCCGTGCAAAGAACATTAAAATTATACACAAACCTCATATCAGAAAATAGGTGTTGAGAGGGAAATCAAATAGACATCAGCGTGAACACTATATGTGTTTTTATCATGTGGAAAATTTTTCTGTCTTCAAGTCCAATTACAACAAGATGTGGATAAATTTGACTATAGAATTGTCTTTTAAAGTGTATATTTCTGATAATTTTGAACAGGATCCCTTATGTTATGTATTTTTAAAAAGTCAAATAAATTGACAGAAGCTGAAATAGGAGGGAACCAAAGAGGAGGAGCTTCAACCAATGGCTCCCTAGGGCCTGGGTGTGAGCAAGACTCTGAGGCATTTTCTTAACTCATGATTCATATGGAAGAGCCCAGCTGCTTGTGGGTTGTACCATTCTGAGGCTGGTGGTCCTGGGTTCTCTAAGAAAGCAGGCTGAGCAGGTCATGATGAGGAACAAGCCAGGAAGCAGTAATCCTCAATGGCCTCTACATCGGCTCCTGCCTCCAGGTCCCTACCCTACTTGAGTTCTTATTCTGACTTCCCTCAATGTTGAACAGTGCTGGGAAGAGTAAGCCAAATAAACCCTTTTCTCCCCCAGGTTCCTTTGTGTTTTACCACAGCACTGCATTTACAACATTTTCACCTTTCCCTCCCCCCCAAAGTCCCCTGTGCTCCCCAACTCCCTCAGGTGTGCTACTGGCACTCTTAATCCCTTCCTTCCTCTACTTGGGTGTCCCAAGTCTTTCAGCTCAGCTATTTGCCAAGGATAGTCTCTCTGTCTCTCTGTCTCTCTCTCTCCCCATCCCCCCGTTTGTATAGGACTGACCACATTCTAGATCCCTACCAGGGACCTTTTAGGCATCACATGCAGTCCAGGATCCTAAAGCCCTGGCAGCTGTCTGACTAAAATACCCCAGTTACCTATCCTTGAGACCCAAGACCTGACCATGCTTCCCAGGCTCCTGGACAAAATTACTGAAAGCACCAGAATGTAGCAAAGAAATAGAAAAGCTAGATAGAGGCTGTGTCCCCAAATCCCAGGCAGACAGAGAAAACCCAAGATTCCAACTTAGTTACAAAGTAGCCCCCATTTGAATATTATAAATGTCTCTGCTGAAAGAACAGAGATGACCAAAAAGGAAAGACAATCATCTCCTAATGATGCATCATTTTACCAATATGCTAACACATTTGTCAATACCTGTTTGTTTACATTGTTGTCAATGTGATATAAGTTAGAGTCACATCTGGGAAGAGGAACAGCAGCAGAATATCTTCATCAAAATAGACTACAGTCTTGTTTGTAAGACTTTTTCTTAATTAGTGACTGATATGGGAGGCCCCAAGTCACTGAGAGCTGTGCCATCTCTGGGCAGGTATTCCTGATGGCATAAGCAAGCAGAGTAAGCAAGCAAGCAAGCAAGGTAGAAAGCAACATTCTCCAACAGCCTCTCTCCGCTGCAGCTCCTGACTCAGGATCCTACCTTCACTTCCCACCAGGACTTCCCGTCCAGATGGGTTGAAAACTGTATGTTGAAATGAACCCTTTCTTTCCCAAGCAGCTTTTGGCTATGGTCTTTATGGCAGCAGTAGAAAGTAAACAAAACCTGTTGTGTAGCAGTTTTCTCTGAGGCTGAAACATTCCACCCTGCAGAGAAGCTCATTAGGACAGGGAGAAAACTCAAATTAGCTTTTGGAAGTCTTTGAAATTGACCAAATTCACTAAACTCCTTCCTCCAAGATACATAACAGAAAAGACTGCTGAGGGTCACTCTTGGACAAGGTAAGCTACAAAGAAGACCCTCAGACAAATGGAGCAGTCTTTAAGAAGCAGGAATCAGCAAAGCTGCTTGAAGAGGCCCAGACCAACTAAGCTACCTGGAGAGGACTCACCAAACTGTTTAGCTGCTTTCAGGCTGTACAGTGCTTCAGGTCTCCAGCTTTTGTGAGACTCACTCGGGCTTGGTGATGCAGCTGACTGAGTCATTTCTGATCACCCACGTCCCTATAAGTAAGCCAAGTAACTGGGTTTACGAGGGCGGATATTGGTTCAGTCATTACTATTACTTTGGTCTGTTGTAGCTTCCGTTTCCAGGGTTAGTAGACTTGTGGAGTTACAGCTCTTCAGTAGTTTGTCAAAAAATACAGCCCTCATCAGAGAAACTGCCTTTTGTAGTACATGGCAGTTAACAGAGACCCACAATTTTTCAATGAAAGAAGAATAAGAGGCAGGAATATTTAGCCCAAAAGAGACCTTTATACCATAATCCCTCCATCCATATTTAAGAGTCATTGCAGAAAAGGGGAGAAAATATAGTAAAAGCCAGGGGTGATGAATGACTACAAGAAAACAGTGTTTTCTGGACAAAGAAAAGCAATTTCACATTTGAATTCACAGCTGTTGAGATAGCATACACAAGATCTTTGCAAGCTTAAACCAGAAAAACTACAGCATGGAGATGGGAGGTGGACCTGAAGACCTGAAGGGCTCTGCCAGACCCCGCATGGCAAACATGGCTCTATCAGGCCTTCCCCTTCCGCTATCCCCTCTGCCTGTAAACTGTTAGATTACACTCCTAAAGCTAGCTGCCAAGTTTTGTTCCCTCATGTGGCCACTTTCTCCTCCTGAGGCTGACCACCAAGGCTTAGCTACCTAAGTATTGAAGTCCTTCAATCAACACCCCCCCTTGACTACCCTAATTAACATCCCCAGTCAAAAGCAACCGATTTGTCCTAACACAGGGTTTTCCCTTTCTGTTTATAAACTTTGTCCATGGGCCACATGTGTCTCCTCTTTACCCAGGGGCGGTCCCTTGCCCCTCTGTCCCACTGAGTCAAATGTCCCCTCCCCTTGTCCCTTTTTCTTTCTCCTGTCTTTGTCTCTTTTCCCCTGACTTCCCACTCTAAAGCAAATAAATGGTTGGGTTGAGAACTTGGACTTGGGGTGTCTTGTGCTGGTGCTGGTCCTATAAGTGGTGCTGTAACTCAGATCTGACCTCCTCAGCACCACACCCACCACCACTCCCACCCCATCTTGCAAGCCAGGTCTCACACATTCGGACCTTCCTTCCACGAGTTTCCTTCTCCACCCAACAGTGGCTAACTGGTGTGTGTTCTCCTACACTCCTTCAAACAGCTAAGGAAACTCCATTTAGGTCTGTATGTTTGGCAGGGTTTCATTTCACTTTTGGTGGCTGTACCACTAGAATCTTGAGCCCCCTACACACACACACACACACACACACACACACACACACACACACATGCTGAAACTCCTGTACATAGGTCCCAGATTTCTCTTGGGACAATTGTGTCCTTTTCCCTCAGTGACAGAGTCATGACCCCTCCCTCTCAGTGACCTCCTTATTGGGCTCTTCAGATTCATGGGGACACTCTGTCTCTTGACCTCCACTAATGATGGGAACACCTCTTTCTACCTGGATAACTCATACCTAAAATTATTAGTATGTTTTGGCATACAAAATTGGCCCTGATGCCTGAAGGATGAAGGGAGATGCCCTCTTTGTCCTCTTCTTTCCCTCCTTATGTCTCTGTTTTTAGTTCTGCCGCCTCCATCCCCAAAGCTTGGGGCACCTGTTCCATTGTGCCAGCAGCCCCACCTTCTGCTCCCCCATTACTGCAAATACCCTGCTACCAGCCATGCCTCTGCTGTTAAGCTGTTACAACAGCTACCACCAGCTCTCTAAACCCCTCCCTTATTAAAGCCAAATTTCATACTTTTAGTTCTTCCTTTCTCCCCTCAAGCTGTCTGCTATGCATGGCCTTGCATAGCTCAGTTAGCCTCTCTGATTCTCTTAAACAATCCATAACCCAAGCAAATCCACATCTTCCCTCCCTCCACCTCGGAGCTGCAGCTGCTTTGGCCACATGTCTAGGCCACTGTGATCTTTTCCTCATGTCTTCCTTCCCCTAGGAGCTTCCAGCTAAGTCCTTCAGTGCCCTTATGTCCTCTGAGCCTCTGCAACGCCCTTCAAGCCCCTCAGCTTTCTGCTGGAAGACCTGCAGTTTCTCTACATACTCATTGCGTATGGTACTGGAATCCTCCCTCAGGTTTCTGTTACCTCTCTCCAGGAGCTGCAAGATAAGTTATGACCTTGTCATCCTCCATCTCTCTCTGCCTTCTCTTTCCTCATCAGCCAATTCTTCAACTTAATAATTTCCTTTTATAAACTGCCTATAGTTTACATGAACACAGGCTTTTCAAATGTCTTATATCTTAACTGTTTTACACTTACAAAATTCTCTTATCTATACTTCCCTTCAGTGGAGTTTCACTTTTTCACCCTCTATCTTTCTTAAATGATGGCACCTAATTTAAAGGTAAGCCTAAAATTAGTTACACTTAATAGATATTGGTCCTCAAACTCTTCAGAGATCTGCTAAATATAGCATTAAAGTTGTTTAATACAACACTCCCTACAATAGTTAGAGACCCCTCCTAATTAAAGTATTTAAGATCTTTAAGGAAAACAGATGGAGCATCATCCCAATGATTTTACCTTATTGAGGTAATGCTAACCACTGGGAAAACCCACACCATGCCTACCAAGACCATTCACAAACTACAGACACACATTTGGTTTGACTGCTGTACTCTCCTTCATCAAAGTTAGGTCCATTTTCCCAAGTCCTTCTCCACAGGAAAACCTGTCAGACCTGGGTTGACAGTCAAAGGCCAATACTGTTCTTTATGACAGCTAAAGATTAAATGCTGCTTTTATATGACAGCCAGACTGAATGCCTCTGCCTCTAATGAACCATGTGATCCTCAAACAACTGTCTAAGTAGGTCTCTGTCATTTTAATTGATAGAAAATATAATTTAATTATATTTAAATATAATATTTAAATTATATTTTCTACCCAAAGTTATCCTTCTCAAATCTTTGATAATATTGATGGCTAACTGTGGCTTTAACTACAAATACCCAGCTGACTGGTCAGTTCATTTCATATGTGCCTTGATGACAGCTTCACACAAAAAGAGATCTGGCATTTCTAAAGGTTTTAAAAATAGACAATATTTTTATAGGTTATAAAGATCAAGAAAAAAATAAATGGTATAAGGTATAAAGGTCTAAGGACACAGAAATTTAAATAGGATAAGCAGGCCTAAGAAAATAATTTAAAGTATAGAAAAGTCTGAAAATATAAAGCTTATGTAAGTTATGAAGGTCTGAGGAAGTGATTTGAAGTATGCAAATTCGGAAAACAATTGAAGATAAATCTACAAGCCCTCTCTCAGTTCCTCAGGTGCCTTACACAGGCCCTACTTGAGTACACAAACCCTGGTCCACCCCTTTAGACATCTTTGCATTACTTCTTTCAAAGTTGTTTCTTTTCTGAATCCTTTCTCCTCATGCCCTATTTTCTCACCAGAAAAGGATGCCCTCTACAAAATTGGTATAAATTTTACCTTCTACCCTGGTTACAGCTTACTAAAACACTTCTGTGTTACTTCTCTTCATTTCTTCAGCCTTCATTTATATACTCTCTCACTTTTCAAAATTCCAAACTATGTTACAGAGCATCCATCTCACTATTTGCCAAGATCTTCCCCAGTAATCAATGTTCCTAAAACAATTCAATTTTAGAATATACCTGGACTCCCCAGGAAAGACTATTCTGATGTAACCAAAAGTTCTCAGACTGCATTCTCCCCAATTCTACGTTCAGATTATAGTTGTTCCCCAATTAATCTAATATAGATAATCTAAGTTTTCCTAGATCTTCTAAAGAACTTTCAAAAAGAGTCCAAGTCAGTACTCCTGACAAATAACAGCTTAAATTTCCTGCTGATTACCAGTTCCTGTGGGTTGGAACTCTCCCCCTTTTCCTGGTCTTACAGCTTCTATTCCAACCTCCAAGACCATAGGCTTAAAAGTTTCAGTTATACATCCAAGATAAAATTTTTCCCTAAATTCCTTAACTTTATCTCTCTCCTTAGTCTATCAGTGCTAGCAGACTTAAAATCAATTGCAAATTTCTCCAGTAACTAGAGTGCCAGCCCCAGCTATTACCTTAGAATCCATGTCTTGACCCAGACTCATAGACTACTGATGATCCTACAGAACTTGAACATCAGTTGACACAGCCTTCCTTCCTGACCTTGAGCAAAATCCCAGCTTCCTTGTGGCCCAAACAACAATGCACTGATGCCAGAGAGAAGGATGCTCACTTACCTGACACCTGATGCCCTAATAATAAAACAAAACTATGGGAATGAGGACTCTAGAGGACCAAGCATGGCAAACATGGCACTGGCATTTTTAAAGCTGGCCACCAAGGCCCATTTCCTTATTTGACCACTCTCTCTCTCTGAAGCTGAAGACTGAGGTCCAACCATCATAAGATTGAAGTCCAGCAATCAAAAGCCTGCTTTGGGCTACTCTAATTAACATGACTGACCAACTCATCCCTACTTAGGGTTTTCCCCTTTCCCATTATAAAGTACAGTTTGCCTGTAGGCCCTATGTGTCTCTTCTCTCCTCAGAGGCAGTCCTTTGTCCCTTTGGGGACAAATATCCCTTTCCCCTCTCCATCATTCCCTTCCCCTTTTCCCTCATTCTCTTTCTCATGCCTTTGTCTCATTCACTGCTCTTTTTCCCTCTAGGACAAATAAATCTCCTCTGTGTTAAAAATTTAGTCTTGGGATGTAATGTGCCTAGCTGGTCCTTTAAGTCCCAACTCTAGGTAAGAAGCTATTGATAATTAACAGCTGCTAGGAATAGAAGAATGTTTACTGCATAGGTGTGGTCCCTGGTGTATTGACTATCCTTCAGTGAATGCCACATATACAAGAGTACATATATGGGCAGCACAAATTAGACTTGATAGTTTTAAAAGAAAAGAGAACACAAGTGATTGGTGTTTTTATTCTTTGGATCTTTTGGGGAGCCTACCACTCAGTTCCCAAATAAGTCATACACATGACTTATTCATACTTTTGAATACCAAGCTTTAGCTTGGGTTGCTGTTAGTCATCTTTTCTTAATTTTAAATTAGCTTATCTACCTTTTGCCCCTGGGCTTTTACCTTTTCTTACTTCTCTGTATCTTACTTTAACCCTTACTCCGTGGCTGGCTGGGTGACTGGCCCCATCATCCTCTTCTCCCTCCCTCTCTTACTTCTTCCTTTTTCTCCTGGATTTCTCCTTCTAATTCTTTTTTCTGCTTGCCAGCTCTGCCTTTCGTTTCTCTTGCCTTGCTATTGGCTGTTCACTTTTTATGGTCACCTGGTATTTTAGACAGGCTAAGAATCACAGTTTTACGGAGTTGAACAAATGCAGCATAAACAGAAGTAGTACATTTTAAAGTAATATTCTACAACAGGCACAGGTAGGCTGGGAAAGGGAAATGAATCTGGGAGGACCTGGTGGGGGGTGAATATGATCAAAACACATTGTATACAATTATCAAAGAACTAGTAAAGTACAAAAACTAAGTCTGGCAGAATTCTGCTGTGGATGCATCTGGACCTGGCTTTTGTTATTGGCCAGACATTTTATTAGTTTTGATATCCTTATTTGTTATATGTTTGCTTAAGTTGTTCCTCCCTACTTAGGGATGAACTTGGGGGTTTGGCTGAAACTGAAAATTAATTTAAGATTTTAAACATGGGCTGGAGGGGTGGCTCAGAGTCTAAGGGAACTGGCTGTTCTTCTGGAGGACCAGGATTCGATTCCCAGCACTCACATGGCAGCTCACAACTGTTTGTACTTCTGGTTCCCAGATCCAGGCAAAATACCAAGGAAAATCAATAATTTTTTTTTTTAAAAAAAAGATTTTAAACTTGAAGGAGCATTCTCTGCTGTGCAATTGGAACATAATCCTGAGTATCGTTGAGGCGTCCCCCTAGACATCCAGGACACGTCCATATCCTAGTTTTCGCAGAGGTGGGAGGTTCAGGGCAATACCCACATGCAAATGGGCGTGCTCCTCTCAAACTCCTAAAAACATAGCTCGGTAGTTTGACTGCACGACTTAGTGTCGCAACCTGCGTCTCTGCTGTAGGGAGCAAATCATTTAGTTCTCAAGGTGGCAAGCCACACTTGAGGAGATTGGCCAGCTTCTAAAGCTGAGAAAGCTTGAATCAACATCGCCGTGCTCCGTCTTTGTGAAACCCTAATACGGCAAATACAACACAAGCATAGCAGGAGTATTAGAACTATGAGTCCACTGGCTGCATCTATTCCCGCCCACTCTTTCAGAGGATCCATGGTGGCAGCGAACCACGAAGTCAGCCCTTCAGCTAGTCCGGCATCCATCCTCGAGGAGTTCATTGCCACAATGGACATCCTTAGGTCCTCAATCATCATCTCGAACTTTCCGGTCCAATTACCTGTAAGATAACTGGATAGTCATTTAGACAAATCTGCTGCATGGGTGAAATCTTCATACTGAATACTAGTCACACATAGTCCTGAATATTTCCATTCACATCCAAGCTGTACAAGTTGCCAAAGAACATCAATCTGTTCTTGGACCAAATCAATCCTCTGGTTCACTACCATGAGGCCTCCTTTTATTTGGGCATTAATGCCTTGCTGTACATCCAATGATTGAGCAGCATTGCTTGAAAGCTTATCAAGCGCTTGGGCAGTTTGCACAGTATGGCTCATTGCTACAGCAGCAGCGGCAGCTCCCATCGCCGCCAGGGAAATGGCTGTCACAACAGCCACAGTAATCCCAAAATCTCTCTTAGGTCTAAAATGAGTCATAGTATTTGGTACATCAACGGGCACAGGTACCCAACGAGGCAAGCGGGTGATTATGGCATATGTAAATTTAGTAGCATCCCAACATTGGGCATAAGCACAAGTATTATTAGAACATTGCTTTGGTTCCAAATTACTCACCACAAATATAAAAGGAGGGAAAACACACACTGGGGTGGACTCAATACTAAAATTTCTCAACGACTTGACTCCCTGGTCTTTACAGGGCACTTTGTA
>PVIH01020915.1:0-31119 GCA_004025045.1 Sigmodon hispidus | reverse complement strand
TAGGTGTATCAAGCCAGTCCAACTGTCTTCACATTGGCAGACAGAAAACTCCTCTATAGGGCCTTCACTGGGGCCTGGGCATCTTTGGGAGCCTGAGTTGGAGCTGAGGCCGCTGCCTTGGTTTGAACCTTGGGCTTTGGTTGGCAGAGCCTATGGCCCTTGGCCATGGAGCCTCTGATCTTCTTCCCAAACTTGGGGTGAGCCATCAAAGCAAGCTGGGTGAGTTTGTTGTTGGGGCCCTTTGGCATCTTGGGCTGAACCACTTTGGGCTTCCCCAGGGCCTTGATGGCCTCTGCACGGGCACTCACGGCCTTTGCATTGTTCACCTGCATCTTCTTCAGGCCTTTCTTGTTGTGCTTCTTGGCAAAGTGCATGTTCCTCAGGAACTTGGGGTTCACCCCCTTAAGAGACTCATATCTCTGTGATCGGGGCTTCTTGATGCCATTCCTGCGCCATTTCCGGAATTGGTTGTGTGTGGTGTGGTTCTTGGACTTCGCCATGTCTGAGCGGTAACTGGTGGCTCCCGAAACGCCTAGGACCGGAAAAGAAAGCCATGCTGGAGTTTCTTAACTTAATAATAAATTGCTTAAGATTTACCTATTTGTAATTTCATTTCATTGCAAAGAATGTTAGAGGGAGGTCAGTACATCACATCTTCATTGTCTTTGAAGCAGACATCAAGAGCACGTGCCATAGCAGCTGAGTCCAAAGAAGGCTTCTCATCAGTGCTCCCATGTTTTATGTACATTTACATACCTTCTCCTCACAACAACCTTAATATATATATATTTGTGTGTGTGTGTGTGTGTGTGTGTGTGTGTGTGTGTGTGTGTAATTTTGTCGGGAATTAAAATGAGGTCCTGAGAAGCTCATTAGCATGTATAAAGGCATGTAATTGAGAGTCTGTAGTTCAATGCAACTGGAAGATTTTGATAGCCACAGGACCCCTTTCACCTAGACATAAAGAAAACAGTCTTAACAGGGAGAACAGGGCAGAAGACAGGTGGGCAAGTCATGTCTTTGCCTACTTAGAACATTGTAGAAATGGCTAAAGTAGCTATTAATTACTATGAACACTGAAATTTGTGAAAGCTATTAAAATTCATTTCGCTCAACATCCTACCGAAGGTAGACAGTGCAAAGGAAGATAAGTTTTGGTAAACTTTGCCAATTAAATCTCGCTTCAAATTTTTTACTTAAAAGTAGCAGAAATATTAGAAGTACCAAAGGAAAGTACCCCACCACACAAAGAACAGCACATATTCGATGAAGTAGTTACATGCCACATCACCTACCTCATGAAGCTAATTATAAAAAGGAAAACCTAGGCTAGCACTACAATGACAAATGAATTTCTATTATAGTCCCTGGATAGAATTAATTAGGCTTGATAGTCAATCTATATCCTGTCAAGAACTTATGTCATGAAAGAGAATTGTGCTGAAGCCTCTGCAAAGGTTTCTCACATTCCAGTTTTGCGAAAATAATAGTTAATAAAAAGCCCTCAATTAACCAAACATTTAATGAATGCCCAAAACACAGGCAACTGAAATGTGGAGACTAGTCAGTGACCAATGTCAAAAATCAAGGAGCCAACATTACAAGAAATTAAAATAGAAAATAAAATCTGGAGTAAGGCAAAAATGTCCACTTTTAATACTCTTATTTACTCTTACAGTATGGGCACTCTAAGTCAGAGCAACTAGACAAGAAAAAGAAAAGAGATTTCAATGGGAAGGAAGAAAATTAAATTATTCCTGTTTTATATGACATATTACACATACAGAGAAATCAAAGGACTCACTAAAAAATTGTTCAAACTAATAAAAGGATTCATAAGTAAATTTTCAAAACACAAAATCAACATAAAAAATGGTAAGAATTTTATACAGTACAATGAACTTTCTAGAAAAGGAACAATGAAAGAAATTCCTATTTAATAGTAGCTGCAAAATCACTTTGAATTACATAATCAAAAATGTAAATGATCTCTACTTAGAGCATTACCAAGTTCTGTAGCTGGGCTGTCAGTAAAGTGCTTTGCAAGCACTGGAGCCTAAGATTAATCCCCAAAAACAATCTTTAAAAGGCCAGGCTTGATGAAGCATGATTGTAATCATGGTAATGGGGACATAGAGGCAGTAGTGTCCCTAGGCTTCACTTACCAGACATTGAAGCCTACTTGTTGAGTTCCAGGCCAGTGAGAGACCATGCCTCAAAACAAGTGGACATTCACCTAAAAACAACATCTGAGATTTTCTCTAGCCTCCACATACATGGGCACACATGAAGTGGGATATCTTCTGTACATTGTGAATTACCACTGGATAATAAAGAAACTGTTTTGGCCTATGGCAAAGCAGCTTAGAGGCAGATGAGAATTCCAAGCATAGATAAAAGAGGAGGGTGGAGTCAAGGAAGACGCTGTGAGCTGCTGCCCAAGGTTGGAAAAATACAGGCAAGCCAAGAGTCATGTAGTAATACACAGATTACTGAAAATGAATTAAGTTGTAACAGCTAGCAAGTAATGAGCTTGAGCAATAAGTCAAACAGCTTACAATTAATATAAGGCTTTGTGTGATTATTTGGGGCTAAGCAGCTTCAGGACTGTAGGTCCAGACCTCAGGCTGGACGGGCTGGGAACCTCAGACTACATATACACATGAACATGTGCTCCAACATAGATACACACACAACACACACACACACACACACACACACACACACACAAATTACCAAGTTCTGATTAAAAAACACCAAAAAAATTGGAAAGAACTCCCAACTTCATGGACTAGGGGGATTAATTTTCTTAAAATGCCCATGCAACCTGAAGTTACTTACAGATGTAGTTCAGTCCATCTGAATATCACTCAGTGATATTTTACATAGTAACAGGAAAAACAGTCCTAAAAATTCACATAGAATCAAACAATTCCAAGTAACCAAAATGATTTTGAGCACAAAATCAAGCTGTATGTATCACACCTGAACTCAAAACACACAACCAATCTGACATGCTTCAAGCATCATGGTACTTTAATAAAAACAGACACATAGATCAATTAAACAGAATGAAGGAAAAATAATTTGCATATTACCAAGCCATTGAATTTCGACAAAAAGCAACAGAAACATACATTTGCCAAAGGAAAGCTTCTTTTTCGGATAATGGTAGCAAAGCAGAAATTCATATGCACAAGACTGAAACTAGATGGCTTTCTTCCACATTGGCAAATCAGCACAAATGCATCAATGACACAAATGATAAACCAAAATATATCTAGACTAGAGGAATAAGTTTTAATGGTCTATATCTCAAAAGGGTGGTTATAATTTACAATTGATTGTGTATTACTGAAGAACAAGAAACATGATACGTGTTTAAGAAGATGGAATGAGAAACTGAAGAGATGACTCAGCAATTAAGAGCACTTGCTGCTCTTGCAAAGGATCCAGACTCAGTTTACCAACATGTATATCAGGCAGCTCACAACTGCCTGTAACTCCAGTTCCAGGGGATCAGATGCCCACTTCTGGCCTCTGCAGATAACTTCACAATTGTGATGACATATACTTGGGCACACATGCATATACTTTAAATTAATTAATTAATTTCAAGTAGAAATGTTAATTCCCTTTAATTGATCATTATACATTATATATTTATATTGTCAAAGTGTCATATATTCATTAATCATTAATGTGCATAATTATCTGGTGTTCGTTTTGAAATTATTTGTGAAAAAGACAACAAAATATAAATGTATTTTACAAGTCAACAGTAGGATAAGGAAGTCATCTTGTCACTTAGATGAAAAACATAGGCTCAGAAGGAGAAATCACTTACCAAATTCAGAAACAAAGTAAAAGACAAAGTATAGCAAAGATATACTCAATTAAGAAAGGGAAGGGACTTACAAATCATTCATTTGATGAGAAGTTAAGTTCCAAAGTATATGAAAAATGCCAGAAGTTGAATAGCAACAAAATAAATAACCCAATATAATATAAAACAAAAAATATATTTAAACAAAGGATTCTCAAGAAATGAGTATGGGTGGGAAGGTAAAGAAGCCATTCTTTAAAACAATATAAAGTTCTCTTCAGAAAATTAAAATAGAAATACGGTTGATTCTAAATTCTCACTACTCAAAATATATCTAGAGGAATTGAAATCGGTATGTCAGAGACCTCTGCATATTCATGTTCACTTCAGCAATATTCACAATAGTCAAGATACAGAAGCAACCTACTTGCCCATCAATCAGGATGTAAGTAAAGAAAATGTAATATGTTAGACACTACAAATGTGACATCATTCAAGTGCTAAGAAAAGATCCTTCCATTTGGCACACTGTGATTGGAATTAGAATTCCTTGTGTTTAATGAAAACAAGAACCCAGCAACTATCATGTGATTTCACTCATATGTGAACCTAAAAAGAGTGATTTTGTAGGAGCTGATCACATAATGCGAGTCACTAGAGACTAAGAAAAGTGGTGTGAGATGATGTGGTCAAATATAAAAGGAATCAGGGCACAGATAAGACCAAGACAGTGATGTGTCTACAAATAATGATAAAGTACTACATGCCTCAAAAAGCTAGAAGAAAGGATATAAGATGCTTTTACTGGGAATAAATACTAGATGTTTGAAGAGATCACATATTCAGTCCGATTTAAACATCATATAATTGCACATCATGCAATGTACACATATGTCCAGGTTTTACATATTATATCAGTGTGTGCATTTTTGAGTTTTAGGTGTCCATATTTCAAAGGACAAGCAAGGGTGGGATCAGAACTCTTGAGTTGGACCCATTGCAATTGCTGATGTCCTATGTTTTAACAAACAAAGTCTTTCTTTAAAAGAGAAAGAGAGAAGCATCATTTTTGAGTGCTGTTTAGGTGTCTCATTTTTCATTCATTCATTCATTCATTTACAGCAACTCAAATCTACAGTCTGTCACCACACTGCACATTATGGAATAGTAATTGGTAGAGAAGATCTGGAATATTGATTCTCAAAAACCAAATAAAGTCTTTATCCAAATATTAAAGCTCTGGAAGAAATAAATTATAAGGCCTTTCCACTTCAAAAAATAATAGGATAACCAGTGGAGCAAAGAATGCACCAGGGGACAAATGTAATTAAATAGCTGGCTCAAATAATGCACATTTGCAAATCTTAAGAAAAAAAATCTTTAAGTTATTTTGAACATAAACAGTTATTAACAAAGTTCAACCATTTTCTGAGGTCTCTGAGAGGGTCCTTAGCGCCACCTAGTGCCAACCATCGCTAATGACACAATTAGGGTCGAAAATTTAAAATCGATGTATTCTTTGTCCGTAAAAAAATAGGCTTCTCCATAAAAAAAAAAAAAAAAAAAAAAAAAAAAAAAAAAAAACCTGTGTAGAATTTGACTTCAATATGAACTGTTTCATAACAGCTATATATTCACATTAGTAACTACTCTCCCCCTGCCAAAAAAGAAAGAAAATCCAACGCATACCATGCTTTCCCTCCACAGAATTCTTTAGTACCTCCTTTGTACCAGACCCTGTATGAAGCCAGTCTTAACATTCTGCTGAAGAGAAAGGCATAATCAGTACAAAAGAGCATAGCAGGAGTCTATTGTCTAAATGCACGTTTATGAATAAAAGCATTTGTTCAGATAGAGAATAACAGAAAGCGGGTTAATTTGCAAAATAAGCAGCCTGCCTGATGACTTTTGACAATAGTGAGAGAGGTTTTTCTAGAGGCCTATGACAAGGCGGCTCTGAGAGATGAGGTGGAGAGGGGTAGGTACTGAAGCTAGAGTGGCCGGGCCCTAATTCTGCAGCCTCATTTTTGTGTATTTTCATAAGAACAGTCTCCTTCAGATAGGGTAGCTGCAGTAACGAGGAAGTTAATACACGGAATGTATGTCGAAAGTAGCTGTCACAAGCTGAGTGTCCAGCACTAATTTGCATTGTTTGTTTTGGCTGGAATGTAACTCCATGGTCCAGCATAAATGGGAACTGAGATGCCACTCCTTTTTCAGCACATTAGGTAGACTCAGCCGAATGGTACCCGTAGCCAGAGACTTATTTAGTTTATCTGAAGACATGATGGGGGACTTTCAGGTAACTATTTTCTCCTTGTAGTTCTAATATGAAAATAAATACTTCTAGAACTTTCTCTTGCTCTGAGGTGAATAACAGTTACTTGGGACTCCATGTCAAGACAAAGAACTTCATGGTTCCTACAATCTTTTCTATCAGTGCATATGGGCTTGACAGGGTGAGCATAAAATATGACCAAAAGGTCATATAATTTAAGGCAATATCTAAGAGGTTCTATGTGCTTGTGCCTCTTGTAAAGCCTGCTATATTCTTATTCCTTATACACCAGTAAATTAAAGATAATGGGGAGAAAAATAAAGGAAAGGGGAGAAAATTAAGTAAGAGAAAGAATAAATTCATTGTGTGCTCTTTCTATATATATTAATCCCATTTCATTAGCACATATTCCTATGAGATGGTCATATTTTTCTTCACAGCTTACAAATGAGAAAAATAAAAACAAACCCCAGGGACTTGAAATAGCTTTCCTGCAGCAACACAAGCTAGTAAGCAGAAGGCTGTGTTTCCACTGTGCCTTGAACATACGTTCACCATCACCCACAAGCCAATGAGCTTCTCAAGAACCCCAGAAGAGTGTTGAGTGGGTGTATCAGCCTCAGTTTTCCTGCCAGATGAGCCATGCTTTCATACCCTGCCCTGTTTGCCTGCAAGTTAAGTAGCTAGTTATTATTTCACAATGCTTGCATTTGGCAAGATGGCAAAAATTATCTATGTTTGTGTGTATATATATGTATATATATACATATATATATATATAGTCAGTAGTATCTTAGTTACTGTCCTGTTGCTGTGAAGAGACACCATAACTAAGGCAACTTATCAAAGAAAGCATTTAATTGGGGGCTTGTTTATAGTTTCAGAGGGTGAGTATCATCATAAGCATCATGGCAACAGATAGGCAACCTCGTGCTGCAGCAAGAGCTGAGAGCTCACACCTGGTCCACAGATTGAACGCAGTAGGATAGAGGAGACTGGGCCTAGCACAGATGGCTTTCGAAACCTGGAAGCCTGTCCCCAGCGACACCTCCTCCAACAACACCACACTTCCTAATCCTTCCTAAACAGTCCACCAACTGGGAACCAAACATTCACATTCAGGAACCTGTGAGGGTCATTCTCATTCAAATCACCACAAGCAGTGTTTGGAAAAATTCACACAAAGATGAAGAAGAGTTAAATTGTCCCCCAGCAACAAATGCCACAATATACACAGCACAGTCCAACACTTAACCTTTCCAGAAATATGTGACTTTGGAAGACAGTTAACTGAAATTATTTGTGATCAAAGAATTTTTTAAAAGTCTAAATTTTTGTAGATTACCTCCCTCATTTTTTCACTTTTGCTTCAATTTACCCTTAAAATAAGAACTTTCCTAACCCTAACCCTAACCCCAAATAGACATATCTGTCATTTCTGACCTGGTTTCAGTAAGGTTCAAGTGGCACATCTACTTCTTAAAGTGTCGCCGTCACTGTTTGATGTACACTCTTTTCTGGGTAGAAACTAGGAGACAACCTTCAAATATGCAAAATTCCCCTTTCCCCTGTGGCCAAAGGGGCTAGATAACTGTACAAGCAAGATACCTTGAATAAAATAACTTGGATCAATATTCAAGAAGATATTTATTTTTCATCAAAAATTAGTGTTGGACCATATCTCTATAATATCTTCATACATTTTCTTTTTCTGCTAATACAATGTGTTTACTATGTCCGTAGTACCTCAAACCAGCCCAATTGTGTCTGATCTTGGAAGCTAAGCAAGGTCAGGCCTGCTTCATACTTGGATGGAAGACAAATGTTCACAAAATGGAAATCTTTGAAATCTAAAAATCTCTGAGAAGTAGAAAAGGGGAAATGTAGGTATTAAGAAGAATTGTGCCTGAGTACAGTGTGATTTTAATTAAAGTTTTAATGTGGGCAATTTAGAGCACCCTTTGGGCACTATACATAAGGTCATTTTCTCTGGTCAGCCAAGTGCACATGCAGACAATGTTTGGTGAGTTCTGCTACACATAGGGGAAATCTCAGTTAAACTGTGTACAAGGACTTTCAAAACCAGTTTCTTTCTAAGTCATAAGAGTCCATTTTGAGCATAATTTACATTATATTCTCACTTTTGCTTTTTTTTGTAACAGCCTGAGCCACTATTTTAATATAAAATTTGTGACAGAAATACTATGTGCAGACACCTGGCAACTTGAGTCATTGAAACCTTAAATAGAAATGTAACTTTAGACATCTAAAGACCTGAGTCAGAAATATTTTTATAGCCCCATTTTCCTACAAAGACAAGAAGAAATTTTAGGGGTTTCCCCTTAGCATTGCACAATGTTTACAAGTACACTGTGTTGATCATCATGTTACACTGTGAAGCACAGGTGTAAATTAAATATAATCTCTTAGGTTACAGAGCTGAGCACCTAAGTGAGGAGCTGAAATACACTGATTTTATTGAACATAGAAGATACAGCTTCAAGGATTAGGGAGACTTAGAGACTTACTGATTAAAGTAGTTGAGAACTAACCAGATTTTTAGAAAATAAGAAGTCACAATGCAGAAAGTAGAAAGAGTCAGCATATAAAGGAGAGTGGAGTCAATGTCTGATTGACTCTGCTGGATCCTGTTAGAATTTTATCACAAAAGTCTTGGAAGGTTTCAGAAAAAGGAGAAATTACCTTTGATTAAAGAATCTTGACAAGGTACCTTAAAGTCAGTGTTTGTGAAGAAATAAGACTTAAAACCGTATGCACACAAGCTTGGGCCTTATGGCAGCAGTAGGAAGGAAATTCTAGTTAGTTTCTGTTTTAAGAAAAGCCTGGTTCTGTGCTCCTTGAAATTAACTGCTTCTGAGTTTCAGTTAAGACTTCTAGACTCATACTTCAACCTATTCTGACTTTCTGATAAATAAAAGCAATATCCAATAATGACAATAAATTTATCCCACATATAAATAGATTTAGCCAGGTACATATTTACTATGTGAGCAGAAGTATAGACAGCTAGCCACAGAATCTGTCACTTGCACCACATCCTAGGATCACCCCTCATTTCAGCCAGGCTCCAGTGAAAAGCTCTATACAAACTCAGAGTAGGCTCAACCATATGCACAGTCCACCAAGACTACAATGAGTCTTCCCTCTTACCCAGAACATTCCTAGCCCCTGGCTGTGAAACAAGGGTGTGTTCTAAAGTCCCTGGGACCAACCCACAAACGAGACAGAATCAGAAACACTGTGACCTGTGGATTCAGTGAAGGTGGGGACAAAAGGAGGCATCTTGAAGGTTCTCAGGGAATCTGGATCCTGAGTGAGCACAACAGTAGTTTCCTGGTCTTTATTCATTGAAGTCACCTCTTAAATAATCTACTTGCCCACAAGTATTTGTTTCAGGCACTGTTTTCTCAGAAGCCAATCCAAGATAGAATGACCTACATAACTATTGATGTATGTAATTATGATATATGCAAATCTAAGAGCCTAGCCTTAGTAAAAAAATCATACATGAAAATTGTTAGGAAATAATATCTGTCCGTGGAAAAAGGTTGCTCAAATAATGCACAAGTCAAATCAAAAAGGATTAAACTCAATGGACAGCAATCTAATATTAACAAGCAATAAATTACAAAACCAGCTTCAAAATCATGATGTCTGGTAATGTGTCCCCTCAGAAAATTCAAGTTGCCTAGGAGTTTTGCAAGTGCCAAAACAGTGTGCCAGATATATTCAAAGAAGGACAAATTTAAACGCTCAATAAACTTTATTAATCCACTGGTGTTTGTGAATATCAGACTTGATCAGTCCTTAATACCATCATTAATAATTTGTGTGCAAGGCTTAGTCACAAGTAAAGAATAGGATGTCTGGATTTGCACAATGTTCACTGCCAAGGCCTTAGGAAAAACAAAATTAGTTGTTACTGTTTCAGTAATTCTCAGTCTACAAATTCAGGGCTTGAAGACTCTTCATTACACAAACTTACTTGCCATGGTGGGAAACTATCCCCATGACATTTTAACTAATAAAAGCTTGCACACACACACACATATACACACACACAAAATAAAAATGTGTAAGAAACATAAACTGATGTTGCCTCTTTTAAAATGAAAAAAATATTTTCTGAATTGTTTCAAGATAACCTTGTTTTTAACTTTTTTTCTAAAGAGTCAGTGTTCATTCTGCTCATTCCAAAGTCCCAATAACCAAGAATAATCTCTGTGGGAATCAGAGGTTTAGCCAAGGAAATGAAGCCACTGAGAGGGATCCTGTGGAGGATTTTGAGGATTACCTTTGACGTCTTTCTTTAGGAAAACAGGACTTCATCTGTCAGTGTAGAATGCTCTTCCGGTGCTGTGCATGGGAATTAAGCAAAGCATCCTACCCCTACTCTTACTGGCTATATACATAGAGACACATGGGGTTTTTTTCCCTTTGTTTTATAACCAGAGATGTTTTGTTCAAAATGATGGTCAGTGTGAGGAAGCAGAAAACCAGGAAAGAAATCAAACTGGGATCAGAGTGAGGAAACAGCTCTCTGAGGAAGTGATGATTGAGCTGATTCTGAAAGAATTTGTAGAAAGCAGCATGACCATGCGTTGATATCACAATGGAGCCCAGATTTAAAAGATGAATGGACATGAAGTAGCAAAGGCAATCATGGCTTGAGAAGAATGTGGAGACACGAAGTACAGAAGTGCTTAGCCAAGTCCTTGAGGCCATGTTAAAGTGTTTGGTGCTGTGTTAAATGTGGCAAGAAGCTCAACTAAACATGTGCTCAGAACAAAGCAAACAGAAACCAGTTTCCCTGTCGCCCTTTCTTGAACCTACACCTGCCGTGGATTTTACTGTGAAAAGCAAGTTTCAAACTCCTGTATCATAACTGTGTGTTCAGAATTAATTTGTTGTGCGTTACTTTGATCATAAAGAACAGGGGATCTTAGCTATTTGACTCAGTGGGGGTGGATCAGTACGGACAGCCATTTGCAGAGTTCTGTGGGAGGTGGTGAACACTTCTGCCCAGAAGACAAGCACAGGGAGGGCGGTACTCCAGCCCAGGATAGAGAAACAAAACACATGCTTCCACAATTTAGCCTCTGCTAGATACTGTCCAAGTTGTCTCGTGCTCTTGTCAGGTCCCCAACTAATTACAGTCACCTCTAGTTATAAATGTGGAAAAGGTCATTGCTTCTGAGGTCCCAGCTAAGGAGGGAAAAACTTCACTATAATCAAGTCCAAACTCAAAGGGAATATGGGGTAGGAAAAAAAAAAGAAATGAAGGGGAGCAGAGGGGAAGGGACAGGAGGAAAGGAGAGGAATTCTGTTAGTCTTGCACACAGGTTAAGGGCACCACCTGCGGGGTCAGGTACTGGACCAAGCCTGAAGGGCTGATTGATTGACTGGAACTAGACACAGAACATGATGAGACAGTGTGAGCCAAGCAAAGACTAATATTCAGTGACAAATATATGCTTCCCTGTGCACATGGAATACATACCTGAAAAACACTTTAAAGATAACTTTCCCTTTGGGCAAGTCATTGTCTTCGTTTATATATTCCCTGGAGACCCAACAGCCAGATGGGTCACAGAACAAAACCAAAAGTCAAAATCTGAGAAAAGAACACATAGAGAGGAGAGTGGTGATGGGCTGGGGTGTAGGTGTTTGTGCAGCTCACATGGAAAGACATCCCGGCAGTCAGGACCCAGGCATACTGAGCGCTGCATCTTGAATGGAAAAGTATTCAGGCATTTGGGAGCCAATGAACACCACAGGCCACAGGAAGCATGGGTAGCAGTTTACAGTCCTGCTTCAGGGAAAGTCTTCCCCAATATTAACAGCTCTGCTCTGGCAGGGAGGGTTTCCTGGGCAAAGTTGTTAGTCCTGCTCCAGTTACCTCAGCTGAAGTGTTACAGCTTTGTTTCCCTTAGTTTTTCTTCTGCTGCTTTCTGTTCAGAAAGTATACCTTATTATTGGGAGGGAAGGATCCAGGAGAGTGGCCTCCTCAGCCCTGGGTGGGAGAATGGGGTGGGGGGCTGGGGCACAGGGTTTATATAGGGCTTCTTGGGGGCTGAGCTTTCTAGGGAGAGGACTTCCAGGGTGGGGATTGGTCAGATATTTTTAACCCTGATTTGGTTTTGGTTTTAGGGTCAAAATGTCTTTCACTGGCTCTTTTGGGCTTTGGGGCTCTAATTTCAGGGCCACGGCGTATTTCTTTCACCAGCTCTGATTCTAGAGCTAAAATGTGCTTCTTTGGTGCTGGTTTCAGAGTCGGGGCACATTTCCTTTCGGTTCTGGGTTCAGGGCTAGGGTGGATTTCTTTCACTAGCCCTGGGTTCAGGGCTAGGGTGGGTTTCTTTGGCTGGACCCTTTTTCTACATGAGGTGGGGGAAACTAAAAGGAGAAATAGAGTAACAGGATGCATTGTATATATATGAAATTGTCAGAGAACTAACTTAGAGGACACATTATATACATGCGTATGATTGTTAAAAATAAAAATAAGGTTTAAGAAAATTATAGTCTAGATTATGTAGTCTTAAATGAAATGAATTATAATAAATTTATTTATTTATTTTTGCACAAAAAAGGTGCGTTACACTGAATTTTGTCTTATTTGACAGAGCTAGCATATAGTGCTATAACTCCAAACCAGGACCGAAAAACCAGCCCAGGGTTAAATCTTGTGCCTCAGTCTGTTCTTGTAAATCAATTTTTATTGGAAGATGAAAAAAGGCTTTCAAAAGAGTCAACGATAACTCCTGTTCTTCATTAACTGAACTTTTTGCAGTGAACAACTCTTGTTTGTACATTAATTTTAAAGGCATTTATTACTAGCAGCTCGCAGTCTCAGAAAACAATCAAAGCCATTACTTTGCCTAGTAATCATTATCAAGCAGAAAAAAGAAAACTCTATTCCGATAGGATTCTCCTGATATTTGAGTCTCTCTCGAAATGATTGTCTTATCAGATGAGTTGGCCAGACTGTGCCCCACCTTCAGTCCTTAGCTTCCCTGTGAGACACAATGAGCCCCATATAATTCACTTTTGGGGTAATTGGGCGAAGAGCATTTTGTCAAACGACAATGAACAGCAGGAGCGATGATTTAGCTGATTCTACCGCCAAGCAGTTTTATTTTTGAATGTGTGGGCAAATTCTAGCCGCTTTGTGAAAGTGTTATGAATAGGGAGGTTGCCTTTGGGCTTTCTAAACTCACCGCTTTTCTTCCCCGTTGCCTTTGAGAAACACTACCCAAACACGGCCACTAGGTGGCCTCAAAGGCAAACTAATCCTCGCTGTGCAATGGCTTTCAATGGTGAATTCAGTCTGCGTCAGGGAGCTGCGCTCCAGGGATCCCCGGGGATAGATTTAAACCCTGAGCACCAGTGTCCAAGTCTCTGAGTGAAATCGAGTCCCCCGAGGTATATAGCATCGGTTACTGCGGCTCTCGGGTTTTAGTCCTGATGGAAGGCGGGGATGTGAGAGGAAGACCCTCCAGCGCTGAAAGGGAACAAGAGTATGCAGCTGAAAGGGAACAAGAGTATGCAACTTGCAGCCGCTAGGCAGTTCAAATGTGCAGAGAATACGCTCTGGTTTTAAGCTGCCTTTATTTTTTCTTTAGTCGTGGCATTTGTAAATAAAAAGAGATTGTACAGCAAAGAATGCCTGTCCATTCATTTCCAAGTGAAGACAATCATCCAGCACCGAGTCACCTGGTTCAACTCCCCTTCGCCTGGACCCCCTTCTCTTTTTCTGTTTTTCAATTTTTTCCCCCATCTCTGCCCCTTCCGTTTTTTCTTTTTAGTTCTCTCTTAAACCATATCTAAAGCTTTACATACAAAGGGGGAAGGGAAAGAGGAGAGTGTCCCGATTAAAATATAACTATTTACAACCTCAATGGAAATAATATTTCATGACTTTGGAGAGTCAAGTAAAGGAAAAAGAAATAAAAGAAAAGGAAGCGATGCTGGAAGATGAATGGATCGGCTGTTAAGAATGCTTGCTGCTCTAGCAAAGGATCCCTGAGTCCTATTCCCAGCATCCTCAGGGCAGCTCACCACTACCTGAAACTCTAGCTCCAAGGACCCAATGACTTTATCTGACTTCCATGGCCTCTAGCACACATGCACACACACACAGGCACACATACATAAAATAAATATTTAAAAGAAGAGGAGGAAGAAAGCAGGTAACTGCCCGTATTTATCCAAAAGGTAAGAAACCTGGGCAAGAATGGGTGGCTGGAGCTGTGGATTGCTCTTCCCTGCCTCATCTATCCTGTCTCAGACCTCCGGATTCTTTATCATGGTTTAGGAATTCCTAATCTCACCACAGCCAGATGACTCACACTGGCTGACTGGCTGTCTGGGCTTCTACAAAACACCTGTAAAGATAAACCCTAGTGAGAAGCAGCACTCACAGCAGGGTGGCCTTTTCAGATAGTCAGGGGAATTTTCAGGGTTGATTTCAATTTTTCCCCTCAAAGGCTCACAGACCTTGATCTTAATTTCAGACATATTTGTGTCTGACAGCCAGAGGCTAATTACAAACCAGAAATAACCTCCCGTGGACTGGGCCTGCTTCTGCTCAGAGGGGAAGACACATGAGTGCAACATAACCTTATTTGGAGCCACCAAGAGTTTTGTTTTTCCAGCTAATGAGACCAGCCCTCCCCTCACTTTACTAGCCCAGGTTACCTTTTAGGGACATGTCATTTTCTTTCTCTCTTCCTCAAGGTCAACTGAGACAATCTTCCTAACTAATGTCTCAGGATGAAAGACGTAAGAGAACAGGAAGCCACATGCACTGATTCAGAATATAAACGTGAATTAGATGAATGTTAACATGTACATGCCAACATGTGTCTTTCCATTCAACTGATACGAAAAAATAGTCAAGGAGCTATATTTCTGAAAGCTTTTACAGGAGTGACATTCTGTACACAAGCAAATAATTATGTCAACTCTTGTTCCTAAGACAACAGTTAACACTGAGCCCTTCGTTCCTTCTAGGAGTTCTATAGACATTTGTTCATTTAGTATTTCTAACAAGCTCATAAGGTGTGTATAGTTATACTTATGAAACTAATGATATAGAAGTGTAAGCTTTTTTATTTAAACTGCATAGCCATTTATCCTGATATAATATGAACAAAGCTCTGAGAATTCCAGAGAGCCTGTTTTTGTTGTTGTTGTTGTTGTTGTTTTGTTTAAAGAAAAACTTAAACAAATATTTGTGTATGTGTGCATAAGTGCTTGTGTGTGTGTGCATAAGTGCTTGTGTGTGTGTGTGTGTGTATGCATAAGTGCTTGTGTTTATTTGCGTGCCTCTGTGTGGAGGACATCCTCAGATAATGTTTCTCAGGTGTCACCCATGTTTTCCACCATTTATTTTTATAAACAAAGTCTCTCATTGGCCTGGGACTTGTCTTCAAGCTCCACCCCCACACCTCTGTTCCCATGTTCTGTTTTGTAACTTTCTTTTTATTTATTCTTTGTGTTTTTCATACCATGTTCTCTGATATCATCCACTACCATCTCAAATAAAAGAAGACAAATTTTTTTTAAACTTTTTTATTATTTATTTACTTATTTGCCTTGGTGTTTGGCTGGAACTGGAACTACAGACAGTTGTTAGCTGCCATGTGGGTGCTGGGAATCAAACCCGGGTCCTCTGGAAGAGCAGACGGTGCTCTTAACCACTGAGCCATCTCTCCAGCCCAAAGAAAACAAAATTTAAGAGAAAATAGAAGTGGGGAATCTCTTCTTAGAAACTGTTGTGAGATATAGTGAGTCACACAGTAAACCACTTTATCCACACATCTTTACATGTAGGCATTCATTGGAAAGAATCATTGATTTGGCTTGAGGGCCCTGGTTTCTGCTACACTATCTACATTGGGCTCTCACTGGGACTCTTCCTGGATGTGCTGTTGCTGCCCTGAGTCATGAAGATCCTGCAGCCTGGGGCCTACAGGAACAACACAACACTCACACACACACACCTGTGCTCTAGCAGATCACAAATGGGGTGGATGCTGGGGTGGCCCCATTTGTGATCTGCTAGAGCATAAATAAATTAATGATAATGATAATAATAATAATAATAATAACAGACAACTGGACCACTCAATCCTCCTGATACACAGCTGACTAAGAAGTGGGTAATACCAAGTACCTCAGGCCAAGCAAAGACCTTGCTACTCTCCAAACCATGGCCCAGGGACACCATCCCTCAACACCCCAACCACACCCAGCTTCACCTTAAAGCAAAGAAAGCTGAGAGCATGACCCCAAGCCTAATTTCCAGCAAAGCACAGCAAGAGGGACATCCCATGGGCCCCCACCCAAACCACAATCTGCATCATCACACTCTGACAACTGGACCACCATAGCCTCTCCATACACAACCGACTAAGAGCTGACTAAGGACAACCCCTGTAACCAAAGAGATACACAGCTACTTGGCTTAGAGCCAACTAGAAGTAAACTAAAAGTAGCCCCTGCAATGACTGGAGACACCAGCCCCCTGGACCCACAACTGATTAAGACCCAACCAAGAGTTTACTAAGAGTGAACTGAGGAAGCAATGGGCAGATGCCAGTGCAAGAATACATATAACAATATAAAGATCAATAAGACACCACCAGAAGAAGATGGCAGTTCTACAACATCAAGACCTGAGCATAACAATGAAGGAGAAAAAGAAGGACATGACCTTAAAAACTACTTTATGAAATAACAGAAACTTTAAAACTTGTTATTAAAAAGCTCCCTTAAAGAAGTAGGAAAAAAAACACAGAAATATAAAAGAGATTAACAAATCCTTGAATAAAAAATAGAAAACCAAGAAAAAATAGGTAAAAGAAACATTCCAGGAAATAAAAATCGAAATAGAAGCAATAAAGAAGGCACAAACCAAGGCAAAGTTGGAAATACAAAACCTGAAGAAATGAACCAGAACTACAGATTCAAGCATAACCAACAGAATCTAAGAGATGGAAGAGAGAATTTCTTGAGTGGAAGACTCAGTAGTAGAAATAGATACATCAGTTAAAGAAAACACTAAAACCAAAAAAGTCATATCACAAAGTGTCCAGGAAATATGGAACACCATGAAAAAGGCAAACCTAAGAATAATTGGAATCAAAGGAGAATACCAGCTCAAAGGCACAGAAAATATATTAAACAAAATCATACAAAAAAACTTTCACAACCTAAAGAAGGAAATGCCTATAAAAATGTAAGAAACTTACAGAACACCAAATAGACTACACTCTCCCAAAAAAAAGTCTGCTCACCACATAATAATTAAGCTACTAAACATACACAACAAAGAAGAAATACTAAAAACAGCAAAGGAAAAAGGCCAAATTACCTAAAAAGGCAGATCCATCAGAATAACACCTGACTAGTCAATGAAAACAATAACAGCAAGAAGGTCCTGGTCAGATGTTAAATAGACAATGAAAGAGCTTGGCTGCCAACCCAGACTACTATAACCAGCAAAACTATCAATCACCATAGATGGAGCAAACAAGATATTTCACTACAAAATCAGATTTGAACATTACCTATCTACAAATCCAGCCCTATAAAATTCACTAGAGGGAAAACTCCAACCTAAAGAAACCAGATACATCCATGAAGTCACAAACAATTGATAATCCCACAGAAGAAAAACCCAAAGAAGGAAATACACACAAGCTATCACCAAAAATAAGAGGAAATAACAATCATTGGTCATTAATATGCCTTAATATCAATGGACTTAATTCTCCTATAAAAAGACACACCCTAACATGATAGATAAAAAAAAAAATAGAAGTTATCCTTCTGCTATATACAAGAAACATACCTCAACTTCAAAGACAGACACAGGCTCAGAGTAAAGAGTTGGGAAAGATTTTCCAATCAAATAGTCCTAAGAAACAAGCTGGTGTAGTCATCCTAATATCTAACAAAACAGACTTTAAACTAAAATCAATCAAAAGAGACCATGACAGATATTACTTATTCATCTCAGGAAAAATCCACCAAGATGAAGCCTCAATTCTGAATATTTATTCCCCCAACACAAGGGCACCTACATATGTAAAAGAAACACTACTAAAGCTTAAACCTCATATCAAACCCTATATACTAATAGTGGGAGAGTTCAATACCCCACTTTCACCCTTGGACAGATCAACCAGACAGAAACTCAATACAGAAATAAGGGATCTAACAAAAGTTATGGACTTAACAGATATATACAAAACCTTCTGTGCAAACACAAAGGAATATACAAATTTCCCAGTACCCCATACAACTTTTTCTAAAATTGATCACATACACGGTCATAAAGCAAATATCAATAGATACAAAAATAGGAATAACTTCTATCATATCAGACCACAATGGTCTAAAGTTAGAGTTCAACAACAACAAAAATCACCAAAAGCCTACAAACTCACAGAAACTAAACATCTCTCAATTTAACCACCTATGGGTCAAGAAAGAAGTTAAGAAAGAAATCAAAGACTTTCTAAAAGTCTTAATTTCCTTAATAAAAATGAATTCACAATATACCCAAACTTATGGGACACAATGAAAGCAGTCTTAAGATGAAAACTCATAGCACTAGATGCCTATATGAAAAATCTAGAGAAATCTCAAACAAGAGACCTAGCTGCATAGATGAAGGCTTCAGAACAATTAGAAGCAAACTCACCTAGAATGAGTAGACGGCAGGAAATAATCAAACTTGGGGCTGAAATCAACACAAAGAGAAATAATAGAAACAAAGAGAACAATACAAAGAATCAATGAATCAAAGAGTTGGTTCTTTGAGAAAGTCAACAAGATAGACAAACACTTATCCAAACTAACCAGAAAGCAGAGAGAGAAAGAGTATCCAAATTAACAAAATCAGAAATGGAAATGGGAACATAAAAACAGACATCCAGGAAATTCAGAGATTTATCAGGTCAGACTTTGAAAATCTATACCCCACAAAAATAGAAACCCTAAAAGAAATGGACAGCTTTTCAGACAGGTATCACTTACCAAAATTAAATCAAGATCAGATAAATGACCTAAACAGACCTATAACCACAAAGGAAATTGAGGACCAGATGGTTTCAGTGCAGAATTTTACCATACATTCAAAGAACTAATACCAATACTCTTCAAATTGTTCCACATAGTAATAAAAACATCCAGGTACTGACATAAAAACAGACTTGTGGATCAATGGAATTGAATCAAAGACCCCAACATTAACCCACACACCTATGAACACCTGATTTTTGACAAAGTGGCCAAAAATATTTAATGAAGCAGTGATAGTATCTTCAATAAATGGTGTTGGCATACCTGGGTGGTAGTATGTAGAAGAATGCAAATAGAACCACACCTATTAACTCGCATAAAACTCAAATCCAAGTGGATCAAAGACCACAACATAAACCCAGGTACATTGAACTTGATAGAAAAGAAAGTGGGAAATACCCTCCAACACATTGGCACAGATGACCACTTCCTAAATATAACACCAATAGCATAGACACTAAGAACAACAATCAATAAGTGGGACCTCCTGAAATGGAGAAGCTTCTGTAAAGCCAAAGACACAGTCAATAAAACAAATCGACAGCCTACAGAATGGGGAAAGATTTTCACCAGCCTTACAAGTGACAGAGGACTGATCACTAAAATATATAGAGAACTCAAGAAACTAAAGCCCTAAAACCTAAATAACCCAATTAAAAAATGGGGTTCAGAACTAAAAAGGGAATTCTCAACAGATAAATTACAAATGGCTGAAAGGCACTTGAAAAATTATTTAACATCTTTAGCCAACAAAGAAATGAAAATCAAAACAATTTTGAGATCCCACTGTACAACTGTCAGAATGGCTAAAATCAAAACCACAGAAGATAGCTTATGCTAGAGAGGATGCGGAGCAATGGGAATACTCCTTCTCAATTGTTGGTGGGTGTGTAAACTTGTTCAGCCACTCTGAAATGCAGTATGGTGGTTCCTCAGAAAACTGGGAATCAATCTCTTCACAATGATCCAGAAATATTGGCATAGACCCAAAGGATGCATATTCGAACTCCAAAGGCATTAACTCAACTATGCTTATGGCAGCATTATTCATAATAGCAAGAACCTAGAAACAACCTAGATGCCCCTCAACGGAAGAATGAATTAACAAACTGGTACATCTATACAATGGAGCACTATTCAGTAGAAAAAAAATGACATCCTAAAATTTTCAGGCAAATGGAGGAATTTGGAAAATATCCTCCTAAGCGAGCTATCACAAGCCCAGAAAGATAGGCACAGGATGTACTCTCTCATAAGTGAACATTAGACAAAAAGCAAAGAATACTCAAGCTGCAAACCACAACCCTTGAACAGCTTGGAATCAGAAGGGATTTAAGAGAGATATCCAGGGATTCCCCTAGAAAGAAAAAATATAGAGAAGATCTCCCTAGCTAATTGGAAGCATAAGGGGTTGCAACTAAGAAGGGGTGGGAACAAAACAAGAGAGAAGGAGATGGTTGAGTGAGAGGAGCAACAAAAAGGGTGAATAAAAAGAGATGGATATCTTGATAGAGGAAGCCAACGTGGGGTTGGAAAGAGCATGTGTGCTAGGTGCTAGGGAAATCTCCAAGAACTCACAGGCTGGATTTCCAACCAATAGTGAAGGTGGTGCCTAGACAGGACTTCCTCTATTATCAAATGAATAACCACTCTAAGCATCATCACAGAACCTACATCCAACAATGAATAGAGGTGGAGGTAGAGATAAGTGGCTCAGCACTGGGCTGAGCTCCTAATCCATCTGAGAACCTGGGAAGAGAGTCTTTATGAGCAAGGGGATAGGGATTATGAAGAAAATTTCCACAGTGATAGCTGCCTGGAGCTCTGGGGAGCTCACTGACCAAGAACAGCCACTGGGGAATCATCTGGAAAAGGAGTTAGGCCCTCCAAAAATAGGCAACTGTCGATTGTCATAGGCAGTATGTGGAGCCTTGAGGGGTGGGATCATACTATGTTTTTGTGGGTGGTCTGACACCATGAAGCCCATTCTCTGCAGAGAAACACCTAACTCATCTAATCTCATATTAGGATGAGAAAACCAGACTTGCGTAGAATAGCTGTGCCAGGCTGAGCTGATCTACCTTAAGACTTGTTGCCCTTTTGGGGGAGGAAATAAGGGTATGGGTAGGGGGAAGTTTGAAGGCTGACTAGGAGGAATTGGGAGGAAAGAAGGGAGGGGAAGCAAGGGGATACATAGAAAATAAACTTTATAAATAAAATTTTAAAAGAAATAATAATAATATTGCAGTTTAAAATTACCAATCTGTATGCAGATAAACAAAACATACTTGTTTACCTTCCTTTCTTTCTTCCTTCTTCTCTTTTTCCTTTCTTTCTATTTCAGAAGATTATACATGTTCTTTTCTAGTACATTCTATCTCCTAGTCTTCTTAAAGCACAATACTGGGGGCAGAGACTCAAGACTGAAGCAAGAACAATTTAGGCATTTCTTATGCTAGACAGACCTATGGCTAGAGGCCTTCATGCCTCTGTGAGGGAAGCCAAAAGAGAAGACAGAAAGTTTAGAAACTGGATGTAAAGGAGACAGGGTGAAATAAATACCAGTGGAAGTGTAGACATTAGACTCTCAGAGCTTGTCTGTAGTCCTGATTTGTTGTTGTTCCTTTGCTTCTCACAAAAATTGTTACTTCAATGCTCCTCAAGGTAAGGGTCAGGGGCATAGGCCAATCATAACTTTATTAACAGTCAGCAATGAATGAGATAAAAACAAAATCTGGTCATGTGTAGAAATCATTCATAATACCTCATCATAAAAACACAAAAATTTCTAAGTCCCAAAATAGATGTATACCATGGATCAAAACAAACACAATTAGTCTTTGTGACAAACAGTTCAGAAAACCTGAGTTTACTTCATCAGGGCCCTTGACTGGTGTCTGCAATCTCTCCATAAGATTAAAAGCTCTTCCCTGAGTGCAGTTTTAGGGTCTTCCTTCCCAGCTAGGGCCTAACTTCCCTGAAGGTGAGGCTAGGCTCTCAGCACTGTTTGACCTTGACTGAGAAACACTCATCCACCATAATAGAAAATGACATAATTTTTGTCTGGGAATTTCTCAGAGACCACAAGAACCAGAGCCAGTTTTTTGCCTCTGGTCATCTCAGCACTCTGCTACCTTATCTGGCTCAAAGCACCATTGCCTAGCAAAGATGGGGAAAATTTTTCTATTGTTTCTGTTTTCATAAACTTCTAAATCATTTGGACATATTTTTCAAAACAAATGCTACACTGAGACCTTGGTTGGGAATACTTTAAATATACATTTATATATCATATACATGCACATTGATCAAACATGAATTCATTTTAGCATTCTTTTCTCATTCATAGGAATGCTATTCCTGTGTATTGTCTTACCTTTTTTAAAACTCAGTAAAAGTTTGTGACTTTTCCCATAATTATTAAGTCTATCACTAAAATGCCTTGTTTTTGAAGCTGCTGCTGAATGGAGTCTCCTTTTTTAACAAATATTTTGTCAATCAATCTAGATCTTCCTTTATTCTCTTACTTTCTACTTTTTAGTATAAAGGAATCAACTTTAAGTTGTTTCTTTTCTATTCATTTTAAAAAACTAAATCTTTTCTATTTCTAGGATGTTTAATTGTATTATATTGGGAGTAGTATCACATTGCTGACAACTGCCCATTTGATCTGTGTCCTTCCTTTAGGCTTGTTTCTCCTTTAGGTCTCATTTCTTATTACTACTAATAGAATAAACTCTTCTTAATTAAATCTTTAATAAAGAAGACATTTAGAAATTAAACAATAAAAAAAGTGAAGGTATTGCCTCTCCATTGGGATACTGCCAGCTGGAGATTTAGGGATTAATTTCTCTGAATGCCTGCATTATTGAAGAGAAAGTAGAAATAATAAATTGCATTAATATCCAGTGAACTTTTACTCATATTAAGTTAAAAACAAGACAAAGGAGAAAATGAAATAATAAACTTAAGCAAAATAGAAAAAACTCAGTGATTAAAACAACAAAAATTTATATAATACTACCACAATTTAGAAAGTACTACCTTAGACTTAGTAAAGTAAACCAGGGAGAATGTAGGTTTAAGACTTCCTAAAATACATAGTAAGACTCAGACACAGAAAAAATAATGACTGGGGTTATAGCTTAACAGTAGGACAATTGCTGGCATGTATAAGGCCCTGAGTTCAATCCCAAGTACCCAGCACCTCATGAAGAGAAGGAAGAGGAGAGGAAGGAGAGGAAAGCAGGTCACTTTTCTTCCTCAAGGTCTCCATAGGTGTCCTGGATTACCCTTGTGAAGCTTAAGAATCACTAAGTAAATGCCACTCACAGGAGGCATTGACCTTCCATGACTACATAACTTCCTACAGTCCCTGGACTCTATAGACCTATGAAATTAATCAATTCAACTAGCAGGGACTTTTGGATTTCAGTGTCATGACTACATCTAAAGCAATAGCTAAGTGTTGGGCCTTCTGAGGCCGCAGGGTTGAGGCCCAGTGTCAATTCCTAAGCCTTCCTAGAGTTTGGCGACCTGTCCCTGGCCATAAACTCCATGTGTGAGTGACTCAGCATAGCCTGATCTAAGACCTCCTCTGCCTAGCCTATGCTAATGTGGTAAAATATTATTGGCCCTTTTCCCCAAGACTCTCATCCCCTTCTCCCAACCATAAATAAGTCCCAGCCAGATAGAAATAAAATGAATTCTTGCTTGGACAAGGCTTCTGACTCAGCATGTGTTCTTTCCTCCCCTCTCCACCCCTTGTGGTTAGGGTGTTCTGGGTCAATACTCATCATCCCGCTTCAGCCCCAGGGAGAGTTTGGTGGGCCCAAATCTCCCTCTGCCCTATCTGCCAGAAAAAGAGTCTGGAACCTGTCAGAAAAAGAGTCTGGCAGCTAAGAAATCACAATCTTTGTGTCCTTTAGAACTAAATAGAGGTTTCTTACTAGCAAGCAGCCTAGCCCCAGGGCAGCTGACTATTCTTCATAGGAGTTAGAGCAACAGAGAACAGAACTCCTTTCTTCCAAAACATGTCTCTCTCCTTCTGGTTGAAGAAGGCCCCGTCAATCTCAGAGGCACTAGGATGATGGAAGCATCCCTACTCTGCTTGTCCGCTATCAGTATGCACCTAATCCAGGCTACTAGGTAAACAAGTGTAATTTGTAAAAATATTCCCAAGCCTTTGCTCAGGGATGAAAAGTTTTCCCTAAGAATTTTGAAATCCTGAGCAGGAAATCAGGCAGGAGAGAAAACAAGGGATTTCATTCATTCCTCTCGGAAATCCTGGAACCATTCATCCGATGTATGTAATTAAATGTGGCTCTAAGTTATTAATACTACAGGATATTGTCACAGAGAAACGAAAGTGCTCTCTGGAACCTAGCCATCATTGCCCAACTACCCTCACAGTCCCTCTGTGACCATCTGGAGATGAATGAGGAGTGATAAGAACAACCGAACCAATAGATGGAAGAAAAAAGAAAAAAAAAACAACTTCCAGGAAACAAACTTTTAACTGTAGACACTAAAACTGAACCAGATGATTGAAGCAAATTAAGATTAAGTGGCCAGCTAATGAATTCCTAAGAACAGACATGAGGAAATGAGAACCACAATAGCTCAGAAGGAGGGCTGCAGGCAGGAGAAATGATACTTGCAAAGGTCCCTAGAGGGGACATGGTAGGTTTTCAGAGATGGTCTTCATCTTTAAGCTCTTAGGGGACAATCTTATATTTAAACACAGAATAGAAGCACACAGCAAGGAGCGATAAGAACATCTGCTGTGTGAATGTGAGGCTCCTTCCTCTAGAGATAGACTACTTTACGAAATGCACCTTTCTCTTTCCCCCGCAGAGAACTGAGTTTAAAAAGAATGGGGTAAATTGAAGGAGAGAGTATGATCTACAATAAATGGGAGGGTTTTTTTTTGTTTTTTTTTTTACAATAACTTTTTTATTCAACATCTACAAGATTTTGCTATCTTGTAGCTTTTAACCAGATTTATACAATCTCAATGTTTTCAATAGTGCAACCTGTGCAAGCAAACAAACAAACAAACAAAAAAGTGGGAGGGGGGCTAGAAAAAAATGGGAAGGGGGAGGCTGGAGAAAAAAACAAAAAGACCAATTGTCCCCTCACTGTTTTTTTTTATATATATATAAACATCTATTATAGGCGAAACAAAACTTATCCATGTTATAGATAAATGTCTATTCACATTTGTACATTACCATTTTTAACAGCTGGAGATAATTTCTACAATGCCTTACAGCACATTAAACAATATTCAAGTAACAACAACAATAACAACAACATACAGCAGAAGCCAAGTGTTTTCTCACTGTCTAGTTTACAACTCAAGTACGGTTTCCGGTTTGAATAACCAAGCAGATTCAGATAATGAAGTAAAAAAGATTGTGTGCAAAATGGAAGCCAATCATACTTCTTCCTAAAACTATGCTTAAGTTAAGGAAAATGCAACTTTTGGAAAAGCTCATAGCCAAATAAATGGGAGCTTTAAGTCACAAATGTATATGGGCAATAAAAACCACTCCATTTTCACAGGAACTCAGAGACTAAAAACACAATCTGTTTTCTTTGTATACCTTTTGGTGCATGGATTCAGAAACTACAAAAAAAGAGCAAAAATATTTTTTTAAGCAGATTCAGAATTTTTTAAGCAGTTCAGTCACTCAACTAGAAATCTCTAAGCCTCAGATAGGAAACAAAAAAGCAGTGGCCCTGTTTGAAATTTTTAACACTGATAAAATTTTTTACAGTTGCATCCAATAATATTTTGATAATTATAATACAGAAAGCATGAAATTGAACTTAGAACAAATATAAACATTTGAAGTCCTTTTTCTTAATTCATTTGTTTTATTTTAAACTAAAAAATGAGTTACATCATTTTGTCTCCTCATCCTCCCTCCAGCTCCTCCGATGCGGCCCTGCTCCTTCTCAAATTCATAGTCCCGTAATTTTTAATTAGTATTTGTGTGTGTGTGTACATTTATGGATAAATAAATATAACTTGCTGAATCTGATTAGTGTTGCTTGTATATGTATGTTTCTACAGTGATAATTTTTAAGAAACAAAGGAAATACCATTTTTGTCTTTCACATTCAATTGTATTCTAGTAAGCTATAAATCAGCTGGTCATTCATTCTTTTAATGATTTACTGGCTTATCAAGGATATCCCCTTGTTAGTTTTTTAGTAGGCTTATTATCTGAAGGCAGTCTCCAAAATTAGAAGCTAATAAATGATTAGCCACTTGTGCAGCAGCTGATGGGAGAGCAGTAAGAGATCCCTTCTCTGTGTTCACTCAACCAGGTTGTCATCATGTAGCTTAGAAACTGTTCTATTGATATGCCCGATACAAGAAGCTGGGGAGAACATCCTCCACATGGCTTGGAAGAAGCGCAGGAATCTGCTTCTACCAGTCACATTTAGAAGCCATCACACCTTTTCTCTGTATTCGGCAGACAGGGGTAGATGTTAATATTTGTTTTCTGGTTTTGATTGTTTGCTTATTTTGAGTATCAAGGCATTTTAAATGTACTCTCAGATTTCACCTATCTGGATTCAGGTCCCACCAATTTTGAAAATCCAAATATCGCTTAAAATATTTGCTGAAAGTATACTTTTTGTAAGAAAATACTGCTTTTTCTTAATCTACTTTAAAATTATATAGCAAAGGACTCATCGAGATGCTTCATAGTTCTTGACAGAGGGAAAGTTTTCACATGCCTCAGAACTGTCCTTTTTTGCCCAATGTTGACATGAAGATATGGATGACATTGGAGGGCAGAGGAATGACAAGTTTTAGATATTGGTTGTTGGAAGGAGATAGATATAAAATGCTGAGTCCATGTAGAATGAAGACTCTGTCCTCAAATTTCTTTACAGGCCTAAAATTTGATATGTCTTATTGTCTCAAAATTGATCACTCTCCTGGAAGCTACATATGCCTAGTAAATTTATGCTCAAATATCCACAGTCATTTCAAAGTGTCACTAGAAGAAAAAAATTTCTGGCTAAGATATAATGTATTCACATGTTTGACTATCAGAAAAATTCAAGCTGAACTTATAGAAATTGTGGTGGGAATATTCTCTGTATACTGAAAACAAAGGAACTGGTTTGGCCTATGTAGAGCACCGTAGAAGTGGGTGGAGAATCAGAGGACAGACAGGTAGAATGAGGGTGGAGTTAGTCAGTCTCCATCTGACTCCTGAAGAATAAACATGTAAGGAATCCAGGTGAGCCGCCGGCCGGGCCACATGGCAGACAGATTAATAGAAATGGGTTGATTTAAGATGAAAGAGCTAGCTAGTAAAGTGCTTGAGACATGAGCCAAACAGTATGAAGTTAATATAAGTGTCTGATTCATTTCCTTGGGGGGAAAAACTGTGGTGGGCCAGGTCCAAACCTCTGGCCCCAAAAGGGCCTGGGAAACCTTCTACAAGAAATCACTTTCACTATTACACAAAGCACAAAACATGGAAGTGAAGTGAGCAAGCTAGCAATGAAAGCAGAAATGTACAAGCAACACCATGATAGCATGAGTACCACATTCAGGGTCAGTACAGATTTTTAAAGTACAGAAATACGATGATGCTGAGCACTCAAAGGTTTACAGAGGGAATCCTCCTCTGGCCAATCCAATTCCCAATAGGTGCACATGTATGCTGATTACTAGTCTTCTCCATCAAATGTGGGAATCTTCTCATCACTTTCCTGAAATATCATAGAATGGCATTTCTTCATCATATTCATATTGGACATGTGATCCCTGCTCCATCCAGGGAGAGAAAGAAGAGAGAGGAAAAGAGAAGAGGTCAGAAGAGCAGAGGAGAGAGATGGTCATGAGGGAAGAAGGGAGGAGAAGAAAGAAAAATCAATGTATGAATAGGAGTGAAATGTATGCAGACATCATCTAGATGGCAGCGTGTGATCTGTCCCAGCCTTGGCTGTGTTGTCCTGAAAACAGTTTGGGATGATTATGACAAGCAATTTCCACTCCAACCTTGAACGGAAAAAAGTGTGAGAAAGGAAGAAAGGTAGCTGGGCTAAGTCACTGAGATATTTGCGTTGTTTGTTACTGAGACAAAACCTATCATATGCTTCCTGTTGTGAGACGCATCCAAGTATTAAAAATTGCTGATTCTAAATTAAGACATTACCCTGTTAGCATCAGGTTGAGTCAGTGTTTTATAGTTAGAGCAAAGGGAACCAGTAAGTGAGGACATTGTGGAATACTTATAAAAGTATGATGGAAAACTGCTACATCTACATCATAGAACATAGCTCTCTGGAGATCACAGCAAATCTGCCTGTCAAACCCCATAGCACATTCACTCAATCTCTTAAACAGTGTTTGTGGTGTAGCATCTGTATACACTACAAACTCAAATAAATTGTATTTATCTCTCTTATTCATTCATGACCAGCCCACCCACCCCATCCAGCCATGAGACTTTTTTTTTTCAGTTTTAATTACAAAAAAAAAAAATCTTAGTAGCTTTTTCCGAAGTTGAAGAAAGAGTGTTTAAATCTTTGACCCATACTTTTTATTGTTATGCATGACAGAGTGGACTTAATAATAATCTGCCATGACAGTATTGGCAGTGTTATCCAACAGTCTCAGATAAATGACTTGGCCTCTGGATCTTCATATACAGCACTAACTCCAATGGAAAAACAGCCATTTGTTTATTGCTCATGAATTTCTTCTAGGAAACACCTGCTCAGACTTTTGCGGGCATCACATCAAGCTAGGAGTGTATTCAGGATGAAGAGTTACTTCAGCACGGTATTCCCAGAGATGAACACACAAGCAAAATCTTTATAACAATGAAACAATCCACAGGCGTTTTAACTAATACCAAAATTTATCAAAGAATTTTTCTCTCTAACTTGCTATTTCAAATAAATGTTAACCATACAGTGTCTTCTCTCGCCCTTCAGGATATACAAACCACAGAATTCCGATGACTCATTCCAAAATAGCTTATGAATATGCCAGGGACGGAAGGGCATGCTGTTTGCTTCTTTAAGACTTCCTGCCAAACTGAAAAAAAGAATTTGAGAAACCGAGCATATAAAGATATTTGGGACTCACTGTAACTGTGAGATTCTAATCCTTTGTAGTCCTCAATTTAACCATAGTTTGCCTAACATGCAGTTGCATCCTGTTTGCTACACATGTGAATCTTCTAAATAATAATAATCTAACACGGATAGCACAATGTATTATTGTTGAGACTGTTATCATTGGTGTTAATTTGTAGATTTCTTGGAAGAACTATAAAGGAAAGAAATTATTAAATAGACATACTACCATATATCTTTAAGATAAATAGCCAGGATCTAATGTGTGGAATTACAAATCAGCATAAAGCATTGTACTGGCTAGTTTTTACATCATCTTGGCACATGCTGGAGTCATTGGGAAGAAAGGAATCACAATTGAAAAACATGTGGGCACCAGATGGACCTGTGGTGCATTTTCTTGTTTGGTGATTGATGTAGGAGTTCACTGTGGGTGGTGCAATACCTGGGCCTAAGGTGTATAAGGATGGGGCAGTCCAAGGTACTATAACAGAGCACAGTGAGCAAGCCAATAAGCAGCATTCCATCATGGCCTCTGCATCAGCTCTTGCCTCAGCTTCCCTGGATGATATACTACAGTCTGGAAGCTGAAATAAATTCTTTCTTCCTCAAGTTGCTTGTGATCATAATATTTCATCACAGCACCAGAAAGAGAAAGCACAGTGAAGTACATTCATTAAAATGTAAAATGTGTTGTAGTCCATAAAACAACAATGCTGTCTTCCCTGTTGCTCAGTAACCCACTAAGTCTTTCCATAAGCAAATTCAGGGTGATAATAATACTATTTGGGCCTAGAGACTTTAAGAAGATTAGATTAGAAGTGTTTGCAGCAAAGAGATATCTCGCAGAAAATGAACTCTCCCATGTATTCTCTTCTTACAAATGATGCTCTGGAGACTGAAGTCACTGAGACACCCAGGAGGGGTTGCCAGCCAATAAGCGAAGTTCTGGAATGGGCTGTTGTTGCTGTTACAAACCCAGGCCTCCAGAACCAGTCAGGCCAAAGTTCAATCCCACTGTCCAACTTCTTAGCTGCATAGTCTCAGGAACCTCACCCAGACTGTCAACCTCAATGTTTTAACTGAAATAAAAAATAATAATATCTTTTTCTTAGAATTGTGATGCCTTAAATGTGTACAGGGTGTAGCTGTAGCCTGCTGTAAAGGCAAGTTGGTAAATACTTGTGCAATGCAATAAAGCTGGGAGTTTCTGGTTCCTCCAAAAACAAATATTAAAGCAAATAAAATGTCAACAATGCCAGGTTTTACAATCCATATCCCTGAAAGCAGACCAAACTTAAAAAATAAACAACTGAAAAGTTTGTTTGATGTAATTTACATGGGATCAAAATATTTACACAGATCTTTCCAGATCAAGATACTGGTCTTCTTGAAACATATTTATTTGCCATGTTTCTTTTTTCTTATAGAGGAAGGATACAAGCAAACAACTTAAAAATATTTCAAACAACAATTCTGTGCTCAAAAACCACTCAGAGTTTGGAAACACTGCCCAAACCGAGGAAAACTTGGAACCAGATGTGGCCCTTCCCAGGGCTGAGCACAGGGGTAGCAAAGAATGGACTGAACAGGGTGTGGTGCGTGCGTGTGTGTGTGTGTGTGTGTGTGTGTGTGTGTGTGTGTGTGTGTGTGTGTGTGTGTGTGTACGCGCATGCTTGGGAGGCAGAGGTAAACCAGATCTCTGTGAATTTGAGGCCATTCTTATCTAACAAAGTAAGGTCCAGGACAGACAATGGATACACACAGAGAAAACCTGTCT
>PVIH01020914.1:19843-31219 GCA_004025045.1 Sigmodon hispidus | reverse complement strand
ATTCTGGCTCACACCTGCTGTCATTCTCATAGTATTGAATTCTGGCTCACACCTGCTGTCATTCTAATAGTATTGAATTCTGGCTCACACGTGCTGTCATTCTCATAGTATTGAATTCTGGCTCATGCCTGCTGTCATTCTCATAGTATTGAATTCTGGCTCATGTCTGCTGTCATTCTCATAGTATTGAATTCTGGCTCATGCCTGCTGTCATTCTCATAGTATTGAATTCTGGTTCACACCTGCTGTCATTCTCATAGTATTGAATTCTGACTCACACCTGCTATCATTCTCATAGCATTGAATTCTGGCTCATACCTATTGTCATTCTCACATTACTGAATTCTGGTTGACACCTGGATCTTGAACCAGTTGCTACTGGGCACATTTTCCTAGGTGTCTGAGTAAGCAGGGTCAGTTTCTCTGTCAGTTTCACCTTACCTTTACACTTGTGGACAGTGGGCACCGAGTAGCAAAAGAAGACCTTTCTGGGTGACTTGGTCTGCTTCCATACGTGGCTCTTCTTGGCTACCTCAGTCCTCTACTCTGGGGCTGTGAGATCCAAATGAATGAGCTGCTGTTCTGTCAAACCCATTTTGTAGTCTTTAATACTTGAGTGCCCTAAGCTGCTTCCCCACCCCTGGCAATGGGGACATTGTAGGAGAAATAGATGGGAGGACAGGAAATGAAGATTAATGACTTCCTTTTGATTCCTGGATGGCCATGTCACTCAAGCAACACAGGCTGCAGATTATTGCTATAGATAATGGAACTCCACCATTAGAAGGCTGGTGGTGTTGTGAGATGATACTTATGTATGCTGTGAATATATATTACTCTCATTGGTTAGTAATAAAGCTGTTCTGCCTATAGAAAGGAAGGATAAAGTCAGGTGGAACAATCAAACTGAGGACTGGGATGAAGAAGGGTGGACTCAGGGGAGACAGGAGCCAGCCACCCAAAAACCAAGATGACAGAGGGCCCATAAAGCCACAGAAATGTGACAATACATAGGTTAATAGAAATGAGTTAAGTTAAATGTAAGAGCTAGTTAGCAATAAGCCTGAATGACCAGCTAAGCATTTTATAGTTAATATAAGCTTCTGTGTGTTTATTTGGGACCAAGTTGTTGAAACAGAAAATCTCTGCCTCTGCTTACATATTGTGCCCAATATGGGCATGTATATCCATGTAAAGCCTGAGAAAACCCGTAAAAGGGGGAGCAGTGTTCTAGACACACAAAAGTAGAGCCAAAAGCAGCTTCATGTCTCTCATGTGGGCCATGTCCCCTGGCTGTAGAGTGAGGGGCTGAGGAAGGAAGGGGTTGAGCTGCCCCATGGCATGTTTCTACAGTCTCACATGGGCTGTGGTACAAGCGCATGCTGCATGGTGGGTTCAGGGGTTTTACTCATACAGATAAAAAGGGTTAGAGAAATGCAACAAGAACAGATTCAGACAAAAAGACCTCTCAATGGATCAAGTCTCAGTGTGTTTGAAAATGTGCAGAGGCTTGTGAGAGAGAAGAGAAAGGATAGAAAGACATACATTTAAAAAATGATTGAAAAATAATAAAGTAAAAATTATTTTAAAAATAGAGTAATAAAAATATAATAATGCATGTAAAGATGGAAAATACAGAGTCTAGATTCTGTATTTTACTCCAGTTAGGACTTAACTATTATCCTAAATTTTCTCAGGATCCCCTAAGATTAACAACAACCCAAATCAATGCTAAGTAGTCTAGAGAACTTTACCCACATTCCCCAAAATAAATTATATATGTTTGTCAACATCTAGGAGAGTTTACAAGTTATTATTGGTAATAATAAAAAAATCTGAACAAAAAATAAATTTAGAGATATCTTTCTAAAAGAAGAAAGAGGATTGTGATGTAGAAATGATGGGGAAAAGGGTAGATTACTGAATATACTTTAATCCAAAAAACAACTACTAATCTCAAAATATTTTACATTGGTATAGATTTTAGTTTATTGATATAAATTTAAAGTTAATTTTGTTATACTGTATATGTATTTCTACTCTTGTTAAAAGTGTTGTTTGTAAGCTCAATTAAAAATATAATGTATAATTAATAAGTACTAATTAATAGTTATTTATAATAGTCAAACTTATAGTAATGTTAGTCAGGTTTTCTAGATATACAAAAGATATATTTTAATTAGATAGCTAATCTTCAAATACTTCAAAGACCCACAAAATATGGCATTTAAGATGTTTTAATAATAGTCTTTTCATGACAGTGAAACACATCTGCTCCTTGCACCACCAATATACTCCAGAAAAGATGATGGACATAAAAAATAACTTCCATCTGAAGTTAGTTTTCTTTATGGCAAAGGCTAGACATGTGGGAAAAGAACTGCCCTTGTTCAATTGCTGACAGTAACTGTCCAAACTGGACCAGCTGGATTCAAGAAAGGTAACTATTAAACTTTGCCAAAACAAGATAGGACAGCCCTTTAAAATTCCCTACTTCACAGCAAAGTCTGTTAGATACACTAGACATGTAGGTCAGAAGTGGATGCTCTAACATTACAGAAGAAACTTCAGTAGTTGTCCTGGCAGTCAGATGTTTCCAGTATTTCTCACATTTTTTAGAAGTCATTTGTTTGCACTTCCTGCTAACTCAGGTAAAAGTATTTCCTTCTCAAGTCTTTGATGGAGTTGAAGACTAAATAGATATAGTTTTCCTTAGTTATAATAGAAAATAAATTAGATATAAAACTTTATACTCACTAAGATAACATAGCTATTTTCTATAAATTCGCCAAATGCAAATGAATTGGATATTGTTACTATAATTCTTAGTAACTGTTTTGTTGTATGTAATATTACTATTTTAAAGTTAAAACAGAAAGAGGGAGATGCTGTGGGATGATCCTTCTGAATGCTATGAATATATATATATATATATAGCTCTCATTGGTTAATACTAAAGCCATTTGACCTATAGCAATGCAGGCTAAAGTAGGTGGGACAATCAAGCTGAGGACTGGATGAAGGGCTGAGTTGGGAGACAGGAGACATCTGCCCAAGAACCAAGATACCAGGGGACCCCTAAAGCCACAGTGATGTGGCAATACATAGATTAATAGAAGAAATGGGTTAGTTTAAATCTAAGAGATAGTTAGCAATAAGCCGGAGATACCAGCTGAGTATCTTGTAATTAATATAAGCTTCTGTGTGTTTATTTGGGTCCAGGTGGTTGGAACAGAAAAGCTCTGCCTTGGCGTACAGGTGTGGGAGAATTACAAACACCTGGAAACATGGAATGTCAGATGTTAGCAATATAGCAGGGAGGAGACACCAGACTTAAGTTAGCCACTGAGCCTCAGACAGAGGAATAGTTGGTAGCTGTGGAAGATTCGCATTGATGGCTATAAAGATCTGCTGTTGAATGGTAGTGTCCTCCCCACCATCCCCTTCATGGTGTGCTCACATCATTATCTCAGTCAGGAGGATGACTTTGCTAGAGGAAGCAAAGGCTTGTTCTCTTGTGCTGCTGAAAACATACCAAGATTTGTAGCAAGTTCCAGACTCTTAGGAGTATGAAGCAGAAAAATAGGAGACTGGATGCACTCATGTAGTACTAGAGAGGAAAAGCTGGAGGAAGGGACTGCTTCACCTTGTTGGTGTGTCTCTCCCCCTGGGCTGGATGTAGGCAGTAAGTACTACCTGACCTAGACGGTGGCAATGATGCAAAAGCAAGCAGGCCAGCAGGGAGCAGCCTTCAGAAGGATGCTAGACCAGTAGAGATGAAGGCTCCATCCTCAAAGCCATTGAACTACTGCTCAGTTGCACAGGCCTTTTGATTTCCCTGGCTCTCCACAGCACTAATACCATCACCCATCCTCATTTATCCTTTTTACCCTGCCCCTGCCTTCAAAGTGGATCCATGGCATTGAAATTTACAAGTAGGTAAGACAAGAATCCTTATTTCTTCTAAAGAACATTGTTTACAGTAGCAATACAAGATTCAGCCCCCTCAAGCAGCTATGTGCTAAATTCTTGCCCCTTAACAGACTGCCCTTAGCCTCTCCAAGAAAGTGTCCCTTAGGCTAAGAGCAAACTCAGACCTGTCTGTGGGGAACCATATTCCACCCACCTGTGTGCCTCACAGGAAGGTACAGATAGACTGAGAGAAGAGCTTCTGAGAGTTAGTCCCTGGTATACTAGGCACCTAGTTGTCAGGACACCTGTCTGTGCATCTTCTGTCCTGGATTCCTCCCTTTTTCCTGTCCTTTGTTCCTTTTCAAGTCAGTCAGTCAGTCTTCTTTTCCTTGTAACACCTCAGAGTTGACCCAGCTTGCTCAGAAAAGCTCCCCATGACCCTGGAGTGCCCAGCCCACCTTCTTCCTACCCCTTCTCTCATTTCTTTCTCTGTTTCCCACTCCCTGTTCTTCAGTTCAGCACTTTGAACTCTCATTTTGATATAATGGCATGTGGAGGAGAGTAGAGTTCCAGATGAGGCTGGTCTGGTTGGGGATGGAGTAGTCTGTATATTGAGGGTAGGGATTCCAACCCTTTCCCCTCCACAGTTCTGGCAAACCCATCTCAGTGCCAAGGTCAGAGCTCTTAGAGGCAGGCAGTGTGGATAATAGCTAGGGTGCCTGGCTCTGTCCACATCAGATACCATCCTTGTACCCTGTCTGAGCTTTGTAGAGCCTGCTCACAGGTTCTGTTCCATTGTGTTGGCATCTGGTTCTCTGAGTCTCTCTGCTTCTCCCTTACCCAATCTCTTATGCATGGCAGGTCTTTGTAACACCATTCTTTCTGTTATCTCAGCTATCTGGCACTGTTATGGAGACAAACTTCTTCTTATCTCAATAGGAAAAGGAGCAGATGGGGTGAGGTGGGGCTGGCAGATGTGTGGGGATTCTTCAGGACCACTGCTTCTGTAATAGGACAGATAGACCACAACCCTCATTTCCCTAGGAGGCAGATGCTACCCTTGGTTTCTGATGGCCTCTGAGTTCTTCACATTGAGCTGCTCTTCTGCTTCAGCTGTCTGCTGGTGGCAGCTGTGCTGTAATGTCTCCAGGGCTCAGAAAGGGCACAATGTCTACTTATTGCAAAGTAGCCTCAGACTGTTCTCCAGACAGGTCTTCCCCTCGTGGCTTTTCTTGGAGGCCAACAGCATTCCTGTAATGCTGGGAACCGTTTCAGGCCTTCCTTCGATGATTGCTAAGGAAATTGGTGGGATACAACCCGCAAGGTCAGTAGCATAATCAAAGTATTTAAGTGATGGGTGTGGGCATATGTTTTACAGTCTGGTTAGTAATGTGTGTATGCTGGCGTAGATCCACTTCTAGGGGCCAGTGACTTTTAACTTCACCTTTGAACTTTGAGCAACAATGAATCTAAGGCTGTCACCCTTGTTTCTATTGTAGATAATGTCTTTCACATGCTCTGCTTTGGGTCCAGTAGCCTTGCTGGACAGTAACAGAGTTCCACATTTCTCCTGTGCTCAGAGTTTTCTATGCCCTCTCCTCCTGCATCCTGAATGAAAGTGGCGGCTCTGGGTGTTTAAGCCATCAGGAAGAGCTAAAATGGTAAAAGCTAGGAGTTTTTTTTTAAGAAGCCGGAATGTCTTCTTAAAGTGAGTACATTAGGGAAAGAAGATAAACAATAGGGAGAAAAAAATATTTTCTTGATTTGATGGTTGGTCATTAGAAGGTATTATGATTCCTAGTGGATTCTGTGCATGGGTGGTCATTAGAGGCTGTTTGGCCAATCTATGGTGGTAGCCTACACGTATTGGCCAGTCTTTCTCTTTCCAAGTGTTTTCTTTTGTTTTGTTTTTGAACAAGGACAGGAGAGGAGAGGTCTTCTAAGAGCCTTCTTCAGCTGGAATTATACCCTATCATAAAAGGTGACCAGTTTTTACACTTCTTTATGAGTCTGTGTTATATATTTGGAGGAGATTTTAGCTGGTAAGATTAGAGCAAATATTTATTGATTTATATTTTCCAACCATGATCTCTTATTTATTTTTGTATAGTGGCTTAAAAATATTTGAGCTTGAGCATATATTAGTTGTTCATTCTTCAATCATTTTTCAAGCAGAAGAAGAAACTGGGCAAGGTTAAGATGTGGGATTGTTTGTTTTCTCATAGCAAGATTGACACACTAGTTTCAAAAAAGACATAGACATCCAGAGCATTAGAGCATCCTTGTTGGTTCCCAGGATGTAAATGTAGGTGTGTGTGTGTGTGTGTGTTGTGTGTATGTGTGTGTTTGCACATGCACGTGTAGCTATTCTGATTTTGGTAGCAAAACCCTTTCAGAGACGCAGCGATGGTTCAACGTACAAAAAACAGTGAGTGTCATCCATCATATAAACAACCTGAAAGAAAAAAATCTCACATAATCATCTCCTTAAATGCTGAAAAAGCCTTTGACAAAATCCAACACTCCTTCATGATAAAAGTCCTGGAGAGATCAGGAATATAGGGAAAATGCCTAAATATAATAAAGGTGATATACAGCAAGCTTACAGCCAACATCAGTCTAAATGGAGAAAAACTCAAAGCAATCCCACTAAAATCAGGAACAAGTTAAGGCTGTCCTCTCTCTCCTTATCTACTCAATATAGTTCTTGAAGTTTTAGCTAAAGCAATAAGAGAACAAAAGGAGATTAAGGGGATACAGCTTAGAAAGGAAGAAGGGAAACTATCTCTATTTGCAGATCATATACATAAGTGACCCACAAAATTCTACCAGGGAACACCTACAGCTGATAAACACCTTCAGCAATGTAGCAGGATACAAGATTAACTCAAACAAATCAGTAGCCCTCCTATAAACTAAGGATAAAAGGGCTGAGAAAGAAATAAGGGAAACATCACCCTTTATAATAGCTGCAAATAGTATTAAATGTCTTGGTGGTAACTCTAACTAAAGAAGTAGAAGACCTATTTGACAAAAAGTTTAAGTCACTGAAGAAAGAATTTGAAGAGGATATCAGAGAAAGGTAAGATCTCCCATGCTCCTAGATAGGTAGGGTCAACAGTAAAAATGGCAATCTTACCAAAAGCAATCTACAGATTCAATATACTTCCCATCAAAATCCCAGCACAATTTTTTACAGAACTTGAAAGAAGAATACTCAAATTCATAGGGAATAACAGGAAACTCAGGATTGCCAAAAACAATCCTTCTCAATAGAAGAATTTTAGAAGGCATCACCATCCCTAACTTTAAGCTATACTATATAGCTACAATAATAAAACAGCCTGGTACTGGCAAAAAAACAGACTTGTGGATCAATGGAAATGAATCGAAGACCCCAACCTTAACCCACATACCTATGAACACCCAGTCTTTGACAAAGACACCAAAAATAGTCAATGGAAAAAAGATAGTAACTTCAACAAATGGTGTTGGCATAACTGGATAGCAGTATGTAGAAGAATGCAAATGGATCCATCTCTATCACCCTGCAGAAAACTCAAACCCAAGTGAATCAAAGACCTCAACAGAAACCCAGCCACACTGAATGTGATAGAAAAGGAAGTGGGAAATACCCTCCAACAAATTGGCGCAGGTGACCACTTCTTAAATATAACACCAGTAGCACAGACACTAAGAACAACAATCAATAAGTGGGACCTCCTGAAACTGAGAAGCTTCTGTAAAGCCAAGGACACAGTCAACATGACAAAATGACAGCCTACAGAATGGGAAAAAGATTTTCACCAACCTTATATCTGACAAAAAACTGATCTCTAAAATATGTGGAGAACTCAAGAAACTAGAGGCCCAAAACTCAAATAATTTCACCAAGTAGACTGGAGACTCTGGGCCATTTGGCTTCCTTTTGGCTTAGGGATCTATTATATTTGGTGTAGAGGAATAAGCTTCCTCACAACCATCCTTGTAAACCTTGAAGGGACAGTCACTCATTCTGTCACTGAATAGTTATATTGTCTACTGAAGACAATTGGGCTGTTCGTCAGCAGTTGCTAATGCATTTGGGTCAGAGAAATGGGATGGCCCCACCTGTTTCTCTGCAGATGATGGATTATCTGTCTGGTCTTGAACCCCCCATAGGCCTCAGGCATCTGCACTGGGATTACAAATGCTACTCACCAGGCCCAGCTACTTGAGTTCTAAGGATCAAACTCATGTCTTTATGTCTACACAATGAGGCCTTTATTAAGCTATCTCCCCAGACAATAATTTAGTATTTTGTGTAATATTCACTATATACTTTCAGTTAAATATCTGGCATAAATATTACTTAGATTTATAAGTAATTACTGCATTCAGCTTAAAATATTTTTTATTTTTTAAAATTATTAATTAATTTCTCTACCCAATCAATTACAATTTTCCTTCCTTCCTTCCTTTCTTCCCTCCCAGCCCCTCCTCCTGTTCAGTCTTTGGGTGCTGGCCCTCTAGGCCATGTCAAGGGTAGGCTCCTTCTTATGGTAAGGGTCTCAAGTTGGACTAGTCATAGGTTGATTGTTGTCATAATTTCTGATCCACCTTTATCCCAGCATATCTTGAAAGCAGGGCAAATTGTAGGTCATAGGTTATGTGGCTGAGTTAGGGGTCTTAATTCCTTCAGTGGAAGTCTTGCCTGGTTACAAGAGATGGCCTGTTTAGGCTCCGTATCTCCCATTGCTAGGAGTCTTAGCCAGGATCCCCTCATAGGTTCTTGGAAGACCCATTGTACTAGGTTTCTAGCTCATTCCAGAGATGCCCCTGATTGCAGTTATCTTTCCCAGTACTCTCTCCTGTCACCTTCCCACACCTGAGCTCTCCTGCTCCCATGTCCATCCACCCTGATCCAGGTCTCTCCCCTGTCAACCTGTGATGTCCATTCTAATTTGCCTTCACAGTGAGATTTTTGTATTCCCCTGTTAGCCTTCCTTGTTGCTTAGCTTTGGGTTTGTGGATTATGTCATGGCTATTACTTATTTTATGGCTAATATTCACCTGTAAGTGAGTACATACCATGTTCCTCTTTCTGGGTCTAAGTTACCTCACTCAGGATGATTTATTTTTCTAGATCTATCCATTTACTGACAAATTTCATGCTGTTGTTTTTTTTACTTCTGAGTACTACTCTATTGTGTAAATGTACTACATTTTCTTGATTCATTCTTTGGTTGTTTCCAGTTTCTAGACATTATGAGTAAAGCTGCTATGAGCATAGAAGAGCAAATGTCTTTGCAATATTGTAGAACATCCTTTGGCTATATGCCCAGGAGTGGTGTATTGAAGGGTATTGAAGGAGATCGATTCCCAATTTTCTGAGATATTGACATCTTGATTTCCAAAGTGGCTATACAAGTTTGCACTACCACCAACAATGGAGTAGTGTTCCCTTTGCTTCACATCCTCTCTAGCATGAGTTGTTGCTTATAGTTTATTATTATTATAGCAATTTTGACAGGTATAAGAAGGACTCTCGGGGGGCTTCTTTCTGTATGCTGTGAACATCATCAGATAATAAACAAACTCTATTGGTCTATGACCAGACATCTTAGAAGCAGGTGGGAAATAAAGGAGAAGGAGGGTCAAATCAAGAGAGATATGATACAGTCACCTGAGAAGTTTAGGAAAGCCATGGGCCACTTGGCAGGACAGATTAATGGAAATGGGTTGAGTTAAGATGCAAGAACTAGCTAGCAGTATGTCGGAGCCATAGGCTGAACAGCATGTAATTAATATCAGTGTCTGTGTGATTCTGTGAGACTGAGGGCCTGTGGGTCTGAACCTCTGGCCGGATAGGCCAGAAACCTCCTATTACAAATCTCAGAGTCCAAGGTGCCAGTCCAAGGTGTTTCAGATCCCAAGCTGTTCAGTGGTTGTGTTTTGTAGCTTGGACATGCTTTGCTTTTTGCTTTTTTGTTTAAAGTCCACTAATGAGTGAGTACATCCCTTGCTTATATTTCTGGGTTTGTGATACCTCGCTCAGAAGGATATTCTCTAAATCCATCCATTTGCCTGCAAATTTTAGGATATAATTTTTTCTTATTGCTGAGTAGTACTCCATTGTGTAGATTACCACAGTTTGTTATTCCATTTTTCAATTGAGGAGCATCTAGGTTGTTTCCAGGTTCTTACTATTATGAATAATGCTGCTATGAATATAGTTGAGCTAATGTCTTTGGAGTGCGAATGTGCATCTTTAGGGTATATACCCAGTAGTGTTATTGCTGGATCCTTGGGGAGATTGATTCTCGATTTTCTGAGAAACCGCCATAATGCATTCCAGAGTGGCTGAACAAGCTTACATTCCCACCAACAATGGAGGAGTGTTCCCCTTGCTCTGCAACCTCTTCAGCATAGACTGTCATCTGTGTCTATTATCTTAGCCATTCTGACAGGTGTAAGGTGGATCTCAAAGTTGTTTTGATTTGCATTTCTCTGATGGCTAAAGATGTTGAGCACTTTTTCAAGTGCCTTTCAGCCATTGGTAATTCTTCTTCTGAGAATTCTCTTTTTAATTCTGAATCCCATTTTTTGATTGGGGATCTAGTTTCTTGAATTCTCCATATATTTTAGAGTCAGTCCTTTGACACTTGTAGGGTTGGTGAAAATCTTGTCCCATTCTGTAGGCTATCGTTTTGTCTTATTAACTGTGTCCTTGGCTTTACAAAAGCTTCTCAGTTTCAGGAGGTCCCACTTATTGATTGTTGTTTTTAGTGTCTTTGCTATTGGTGTTATGTTTAGGAAGTGGTCACCTGTGCCAATGCACTGGAGGGTATTTCCCACTTTCTTTTCCATCAAGTTCAGTGTGGCTGGGTTTATGTTGAGGTCTTTGATCCACTTGGATTTGAGTTTTGTGCAGGGTGATAGGCTTTCTAATAGGGCTGTCTTTATATCTTACTTGGCCTTTGTAACTTTTAATATTCTTTCTTTGTTCTCTGTGTTTAGTGTTTTTTGCTGATCTAGTCCATTTGATGTTCTGTAAGCTTCCTGTATCTTTATAGGCATGTTCTTTTTTAGATTAGACAATTTTTCATCTATGATTTTGTTGAATATATTCTCTAGATCCTTGAGTTATGATTCCTCTTCGTCTATTCCTATTATTCTAAGGTTTGGTCTTTTCACAGTGTCCAGATTTTCTGGATGTTTTGTGTTAGGATTTTTTTTAGATTGCTTTGACTGATGAATCTAATTTTTTCTCTTGTGTTCTCAGTGTCTGTATTTCCTGTTTGCTTATCCAGATTTTTTATTTTCAGAATTATATTTTATTGCTTTTATTTCCATTTTCAGGGCTTGAACAGTTTTTTTTTTGCCTGTTTCTTTCTTTCTTTTTTCTTTTTCTTTTTCTTTTTCTTTTTTTTTTTTTTTTTTTTTTTTTTTTTTTTTTTTTTTTTTTTTTTTTTTTTTTTTTTT
>PVIH01020914.1:0-19743 GCA_004025045.1 Sigmodon hispidus | reverse complement strand
TGGTGTCTAGGCTGGGGATGATTATAGGTCTAGGTGTTTGGTCTTGAATTTGTCTTTGTTTTGGATGAGTGTTCTTTTTCTTGGTTTCTGTTTTCTATTGACTTTTGTCCTAAGTGTCCAGTAGTTCTGGCTACTATCAAGGCTTCAGATCTTGAAGGTGTGTCCTCAAGATCCATTAGGGTGTCTTCAGGGGCCTGGGGTTTGGCCCTGCAGGACCTGTGGATTTTGGGTGCCAACATTGCTTCTGAAGTTCCAAGTATCTTTGGGCCTCTGGGGTTCTGGGTATGTGTTTGGTCTTAGGGATTTCTTGTACAGCATGCCTCCTGTACAGAAGAAATTATCTGGAAAGTATGTTTTCAGGGGACAGGTGTTGGGGGCTATTGGGCTGGGTGTTGGGGGCTGTTGGGCCAGCTTTAGGGAGTGTTAGCTGGCTGTGAACAGTGTTTTACCTTAGGTCCCTGGAATCTGACTGGCCTCAGGTAGAGTAGAAGTCTTCTGCTGAAGGTGTTTGCCAGAATATGAAGCCATAGAGAAGTGGTGCAGTCTGGGATTATTGGGTGGGATTTAAGAAGTGTTAGCAGAAAGTAGATGATGTCTTACCTGGAGTCCCTAGGGCCAGCCTGGCCTCTGACTAAAGAGACAGAGGTGCGGGGATGGGATATGGAGTCTAGGGGGTGTTTATAGAAGTATTTTTCTCCTTTTCTACAGAGTGTGATGAGTTCTATTTCGAACTGTGCTCTGTCAATCAATCCTCATTGTGCTAGCAGGCTGCATAGGTTAGCAACTGTGCTAATGACTTGTCTAGAGATGTTAGAGTTTAGATGCTATGAAATACCTTTCCAGACTTCCATAAGCACCAGTGGGTCATATTTTATACAGCAGGATCACATGGTATTTCACTGACACTCTTGTGTTTCTTCAGCTATCAGCTTAGGGTGACAATGCAAGAAAAGCTAAGGCTTCAGGAAGCAGTTGGCATACACTCAATACTTCTTGGTAGAACTGTTTCTCCTCTTGCCACTACCATGCTTATCTCAGTGTCTACATCTCAATGACCATGAGTGTGATATGTCATTTACCTTTCTTTTAACAAGAAGGGACAATGGTAATCCTAAATCTTCAGCTTTCATATTGTTTTGCTAATTCCATGTGTAGTGTATAGCTAAGTGGTCCTCTGCTCTCTGTACCAAGCAAACACTGAGTATGGCGGTGCCTATGACATAGCACAATATGAACCAGATTGGGCATCCCAGCAACCACAGTTCCACAGATGTGGTTGTGAGGACCTGCAAGTGCATAGAGAATGACTTGTCCTATTTGTGACTGGAAGTACTAAGAAGTCCCAGGAGTGAAATGTGTGCCCCAGCTCTACTTGGTGCTTGAGCCACAAAGGGGAAAAGAAGCATACCGGGTTTTGGTGCGGGGCTCACAGGACACAGGTGAGAAACATTTTGATCAGAGCATCTTCAGCATGGTGTGGTAACCAGATAATAAGAACACAAGTATTACCACTCTGCCTCTCCTTTTTATTTGTCATTGTTGACATAATGCTCAAAGTTTCTAGCTAAAGACAGAGTAGAAAGTCCAACGAACACACATTCCTATGTCCTATATCTATCTCTAAATTTTTTAAAACCCCATTCATCAGAAAAATCTTTCTGCAGACAACAAACAACATAAAGATTATTTAAGTATCATTTTCCTGCCTTTGTCAAAAGTATATTTTCAATCACATTTAATAAACCACTAACTTCCTAACAGAAGTCAAAGGAAATAAAATATTTTTGTCAAAAAACTGTTTTGTTTGACCTATTATGTGAACTTTACAATGTACATATTAGGTCAAACTCTCAAAATCTAAGCACATTTCCTGCCATATGAAGGTCAAACAGAGTATACACACAGGCCACTCTGAATGCAAAAATCTCTACACCAGCTTTTCCTCCTTCACCTTCCAGACTAGAGGACGAACCACCAACAGGGTTGTGTGGCTTAAAGAGAAAAACTGAAGCTATCATTAAAAAAAAAGTGCTGCAAGATGTGTCTATGATGAAAACTGCAGTGAATCCTTAAGGCAAATGGTGTGTGGTCTTCTGTAGGCTGGCCCAGGCAGTACTGCCTTAGCTTCTAAGTGTGGCTCCATCTCAGAAAGTGATTAGTTTGTACTTTTCTTCAAGTTTGTTTTTTTTGGGGCACTCCTAGCTTTGATGTTCTTCTTAGGGCTGGCAGCTTTGGAAACAGGTGGCTTTCCCTTTGTCTTCGGGGGGTTACTGCGACTGCTGCGGCTGGGTGTTTGCTTCTTGTCCTGCACTGTCCTCTGCTGTTCACGGAGCCTCTCTTCCCACTGCTGGGAGGCAATTTGTAAATGTAATTATAAATTCTATGTCCCTCTTTCATGCTGTTCAATTGCTATGAGAACAGATGGGAGGTTTTGCATTAGCACAGTTCCACTGTACTAATGAGGCAATTACTGTAGACTCTCTATGTTGGGAACTTATGCATCCAGTGACTACAGTGATCTGTATGCAAAGAACTCTAAATCCTCAACTCATTTCTTCAAAGCTTACACAAATCTTCTGGCCATCATTGTCACAACCAGTAAACAAGTATGCAGAGTTTATCTGCAGAGATCCATAGAGTGGCTATAAGTTCTTGCCAGAATTCAAAGTCTTCCAACTTTGAAATCCTCAAGTCTCTTACCTGTGTGCTTCAAATGGCCAGTCAGAGAATATAGTATCTGCACAATAAAGCATTCTAAAATAGTGTTGCCATCACTAAAAGCAGGAATCTGTGTAGTCTCCCTGCAAAGCCAATGATTTACTACATTGAAGTAATTACCTGTATCCAAAGGATAACAAAACTAATAGTTCTCCTTCTATACTGGATCTTCCAAGACCCTGTGTGCACAATGCTAACCTTGCACAGCATTATGCTCCATGGATGCTGTGGCTTTTGTTGTATATATGTACTTATGGTACATTAACTAATAAATTAGGCATAGTAAAAGATAATGATATCAAGAATGAAATAATTTCATCATTTATTATAATAAATGTGATCTCCCTTAAAATGTCTTATTGTATTGTTTAGAATTTTTGAATTGTAGTTAACTGCAAACAAACACAAAGCAAAACATGAGACATGGAGAGGCAGACAAAGGGAGGGTGCTGTAACCCACTAAAGTGCCCAGTGCACTGGAGAATGAGTCATTTTTCAGATGACCTAGCTTTCCTGTGAGGAGCAAAGTTGTGGTATGTATGCATGTATGTATACATTTGTTATTTTGGTGTGTATATGAACATATGAGTGGAGTGTGGAAGTCAGAGGTTAAATTCCATTTTCCATTATTTTTTCAATTATGGTTTTGTCTTGGGAACCAGAAGTGCAATACTGCTAGTGCTATCGATAATGTTCTTGTACACTGTAAAAATTTGTCACTCAAATTGGTTTACTATAATGCTGATTGGCCAGTGGCCAGGCAAGAATTATAGGTGGAAGGACCAGACTAGGAGAATTCTGTGAAGAGGTAGGGTGGAGTTGAGAAAGAACAGCTAATCGCTGAGCAAACAGAACTTATAAAAATGAGCTAACAAGCCATGAGCTAACAAGCCATGAGCAATGTGGCAAAGCATAAATAAAAATATGGATTGATTTAAGTGGAAGAGTTAGCTAGTAACAAACCTGAGCTAATGGCTGAGCACTTGTGATGTATATTAAGCCTCTCAGTCAATTATTTGGGAAGCAGCTTCCAGGTATTTGGGAGCAGGTGGGTGGAAGAGAAGTGTCTGTTCATATGCTAGAATATTGTATCTCATTACAGTGAACACACTTTCCAAGTCCTTGAGGGTTTTAGCAGAGGTCTAACACAGTGGTGTATGTGTCTATTTTACAGGCATGCTCAGTGTTTATCATTTTCTTCCTAACTTAATTCTGAGTATATATTCCTTTGCCTTGCCTAAAATTTTTATTCATCCAAACTGAAAAACTGGACATAAATAATTTCTCTTTTGAAACTAAAATATAAATTCTTCTCATTATGTCTAAATTTATTTTGAGGAACAAGGGTATTCCAATTCAGTTCCCATTTTTAGTTGCAGATGATTTTCGTCTGGGTGGGGAGAATATTCTGACTCTAACATAATTATCAATATGGGAGTGATATTACCATGAAAATGATGCATTTGACCACAAATGAGTTACTTTTGCTTAAGATTATTTAGAGACATAGATTACATGATTTTAAATGTGGTATATTATAGTTAGTTATGGTTTACATTTTCAAAGTATTTGCATATCTACAGATGTATGTTAGTTTTAACTCCAGTGAGTACTGAAATTTTATACCATTTGCTGTGTTAATTATATTGTAATATGATAAAGAAGGAAAAATGCCTAATTTAACCTGGGAATAACTGGTGTCTTATATTTGAGTATGATTGCTTTACCTATATAGCTGGATAACATTTTCTAATAACATTTCCAAGTAAATCAGATGTGATTCTCACCTGCAGATTTAAGAGAGAGGTGGTCCTGCCCTGGCTGGCTCTTGTTAGAGCTTTGTGAGCAGACATTGTGGGAAAACACTCAGTTTGTAGACTTTTCTTTCCATAATGTCTACCCATGCCCACAATTTTGTTAATTGTACTTACTATGGACCTTCTACTAAGTTGATCTCTCCATTTTTCAACTAAACAATTTTCAAGAAGCATCATCCTACAAGAAAAAGTAAATTCCTTGTCAATTGAATTTTGATTATAAAGTAAAACATTTACCAATACAGAGAATCATCCTTGTTTTCAAATTACTTCTATCTCCATAACCTCTATATCAGCTATTAATAACTTAGCAATGTTTCTTGTTCCTATATGTTTTTCTGATCACAATGCATATGTAAACAATGCTTTACATTTCTTTTCATCCTTATATTTGTTTTGGGGGATAATTAGAAAACACAAAATAAACTATAAACTATATATAGTACAACTAGGGATATCCACTTAGCTGTTCTCTACTCTCCATTGGTTTATCTAACATTACTCTTATTGTTTTGAATGTTCTTGCACAGAATAGTGTGTACTGACTAGTGCATCCTTTAGACAGGTTCTGAATCTAGACTGCTAGGCCAAAGGGAGCTGTTTTCTTTTATGTTTTGAGAGGCAGTTAAGAGAACTAGCTGCTCTTGCAGAGGATCTGAGTTCGGTTTCCAGCACCAACACAGAGTCCAACAAGCAGCTGTTAACATCCAGTTCCAAAGGATGTAATGCCTTTTTCTGTGCTCCATGGGAATGGCACATATATGATGCATGGACATGCATGGGGCTCAAAGCCCAACACATAAAGTAAAAATAAATCTTTTTTTTTTTTAAAAAAGGGGTTTTCAGTAGAGTATTTTAAAAGTAGCCCCATTTTCATCTAATTCACTAACATTGAGATACTAATTAAAAGTAGAATCTTCTGTTTATTTGAGCTTGGAGAATACAAAGGTAAAATTTAATGTTTATTTACTGCTTATACTTATGGAAATTTTCTACATGGATTTATCCATACATTTATGCATTGTGTTTGTAACTCTTTAAATGGTATTTTTTCAGTTAAATATTTTTGTTTATTTAAAATGGTCTTTTTTTCCCCATGTATCCCCTGCTCACCCTCCCTTCCCTCCTTCCAATCCCTCCCAGGCCCCCTGCCCCCCTGGTTCCATTCCCCTCACCAAAAAGGGCAAGGAGTCTCAAGGTGGGTCAGCTCATTCTGGTGCAGCCACTTGAGGCAGATCTGATTCCCTCATTCCAATATCAAGACTGGGTTAGGTGCTTCTCTGCAGGGCTCAAAGGTGTCAACCCATGTATAAGAACATACTGCTCATGTCAATTGACATGGAGGGTCTAGGGCCTACATCCTTTTCCCAATAGTTCCCCAAGGCTGTTCTTGATTCAGTGAGTTCCCCAGAGTTCCAGCCAGCCATCTCTGTGGAACTCCTTTTCATAATCTCTATCCTTTTGCTTATACAGATTCTCCTCTCCCTCTCCAGCTGAACCCGGAGCTCAACCCAAGTGCTCAGCCATGGATTTCTGCCTCCACCTCCATTCATTGTTGGATGTAGGTTCTATAATGACACTTAGGGTGGTTATTCATTTGACTATAGGGGAAGTCCTGTTTAGGCAACACCTTCACTATTGGTTGGAGACCTAGCCAGGGACATCCTATGAGTTCTTGGAGGTTTCCCTAACTCCCGACCTCTTTCTAAACCCATATTGTCTTGCTCTATCAAGACATCCCTCCCCTTTCTCTTCCTCTTTGTTGCTCCTCTCATTCAACCATCTCCTTCTCTCTTGATTTGTTCCCACCTTTCCTTGGCCTCTACCTGTTATGATCCCAATTTGCTAAGGAGATATTCTCTATTTTCTCTTCCCACAGGGATCCTTGGATGTCTCTCTTAAGTTCCTTCTGATCCCAAGTTTTTCAGGGATTGTGGTTTGCAGCTTGGGTATTCTTTACTTTTTGTCTAAAATCCACTCATGAATGAGTATATCCCATGTCTATCTTTCTGGGCTTGTGATACCTTGCTCAGGAGGATATTCTCCAAATCCATCCATTTGCCTGCAACTTTTAGGGTGTCATTAAATGATAATTTTAGAAAATATTTCCATTTTCATCCTATCTAATATGGAGGCATGGTATGACCTTTTCTATTTGCTTTGTGACTGTGTGAAAATAATGTCATCCAGTCAAAGTGTGTACTGAAATTTTCCCTTGTAATTTTTTGGCATTGGTTTTGTGCTTATAAAGCACTTTGCACTGCAGGTATCATATTTCTAACATTTAATTTTGCCCTTTTTGACCATGGTTTTCACATGTTTACTAATTTAATTCATTTTAAATTTGTTTCTTAATAAAGTAAAAAAGGCTATTTTTATAAATAATCATATTTATAACTAAAACATTCAATACTATTGCCACATTTTTGGCATAAAATATTATTTTATTTGTTTTGTTTTCAAGAATATTTCCATTAGCTGGGTCTGTTTCGCATGTGCCCATAACTCCTGCTCTTTGCAACAAAGACTGATGGAGGAAGGTTGCAAGTCTGAGGTCTGCTGGGGCTACAGAATGAGTTTAAGGTCTACATTGTCTTAAAACAAAAAGTAAATCGAGGGCTGAAGTCTTAACCATGCGACAGAGAGAGTGGCTCACTGAACACTCAAAGCCCTAGGTACAATCTCAGCACTTGGAGATCAATAAAGGCAAAGCATTCCTTTGCTTTGACTGTATGTCTATTCTTAAGCTACATAGTTTCCAAGAATGTAGCTTTAAGCCAGTTTTGTGTCTCTTAGTAAGATATATCTCTAATTACTTCCAAAATCTTCTTTGCATAAATCCTAGTCATCCAAAAAACAGTTGCTCTGGATGACTCTGTAATCCACTCACCTACCCAGAAAGAATTGAATGACTAATAAATAATCTTGTATGTCCTCAAATGAACCCTCATTTGCTACATCACATATAAACAGAATGAACCCATGAGTCTAGGAGCACTGACCATTTCTTGAGAGAGAGAGAGAGTTGTACATAGAAAGATGGTTTGAAAATTAGGACCATGCAGTGCTATGGGAGGGAAACTAACAGCTGATGAAATACTCAAGTAGGCACTGAAATTATGGCACTTTCAAATGATGCATTTGCTTTTTAAATTTAGAGAAATAGAGTCTTGAGTTTTATTAGTTAGTGACATATAAGCATGAATGTCAGAGAATTAAAAGGATGGGAATATATAAAAATGTGATTTTCCTAGATAAAATTACTGCAAGTTTTGGGGTCTGTCCTAAAACATGAGCTGAAAAGTTCAACTCTATATTCTTGGAAATGTACTGATGTATAAAAAACTACTGGAGAAAGAAGTGAATAGACAAGCCTGCCCACTAGAGGTATGTGTGTTATGCTTTTGTGTTATTCAGTTATGCTTTGCTTTGTCAGGACTTAATCTGACATTATATATACTCAAATTCAGAAACTGTTTTAAAGTTTCTATGTGTGTTTGCATGAAAAGTACCCCAAAGTATATATTAGGAAAACACGTAGAGCTTTGGTCTAAGATGGCTACTAGTTAGCCTCTAAGATACTATTTATTTAAAATTCAGACCTCTTCATGCTGAGACTGATTAAATGACTTAAAAATAACTGCTCTTACTCAAAAACAATTTACTTGTTGATATATTTTAAATCACCTATTGAATTCTGAAATAGATTTTTTTAAGATTCTATTTAAATATTTTTTTCTGAATCTCTTTTATTCTGTTAACTGGAAACTTAGAATATTCATATAATAAATAAACTTATATGTAGGAAATGTAACATCCCAGAAGAGACATCTACTAAAATATTGTAAAAATGACAACTGGCACTGCTTTGCTTTTTAAAACCATGAGGGCTAAGTGAGATTCATGCTCTGTATGTGATTCCTGTTTCCTGGAACCTACCTTGAACGCCATTCATAGCACATGATTAGGACGTCTTGATGGGGTAAGATATGTGGACACTGGCAGGAGGAGTTGGAGATGAGGGGGACTTGCGTTCGAGGTATGGGTGAGGAAGACTTGAAGATCTCCTTCACATCCACCACTGTTGTTACTTCATTGCATCCACTCCTCTGGACGGCTTTTATTTTGGCATGTATAACTGAAATTTAAAACTCAAGCAACTGTTATGGAAGCCTTTGGGGGAAACTACAGACAGTGTTTTAGAGCCAAATCCAGAGTCCTTCTTAAAGTGTGACTCCTGTAATTATGGTCATGTCCAAGTACCCCCAGTGCAGTCAGAAACCCCACACTGCTAAATGCAAAACATCCTATTTTGTCAAATTGTCTTAAAATTCAGGAACCACATCATAAAGTGAAATGCAAACTAGAAGGCTGTTGTTAGCCTGGACTCATGGGTCAACCAAACTTTCATGGAAACATTTTATCTGTTTCTATTTCCCCTCTTAGGAGTTGCAGGATGGCCATATGATCAGATTTGGAAGTCAAGGCAAAGTTTGTCTTCTTTCAGTCACTCATCTTTTGTTTGAATTTCTTTTTACAGAAAAAAAAGCCAAAAACATTAGTCATAACTGCTAGGTCCCCACAGAATTCTGTCTTTTATCTAACCACCACCAAAACCTAAATCCTGTTACAGTTCAAGTTGAACTCATTTCTGAATATTTAGACATCCTGAGACCTAACATTACTATTTTTTAAATGAAAGACATCTCGGAAAGCTGTTGTTCTCAGCTCATTAATTTCACAATCTGACAGCGAAGGCCCAGGGAGAGTGGAGATGAGATTGTTATTACAGCTGGATTGTTCAAGTTACCACCTTTGATCAAGTTTTAAGTTGCAGATTTTTTGGATCCTCAATATTTAGTACTTCTAGTGGAGTTGCTTATTAGCTCAACACAGATCTGTTTTGGATTCCACCCTAGGAAGCTGGCCCGAGGAGGAGACAAAGTTATATCAACTGAACAGTTCATTGTCAAGGTGGCTCCAAAGCCTGATAATGGTGGCAGGGATTAGAGAGACCAGGGCCAGACTGGGACAGACAAGGAACAAAGCAGCCAAGATCAAGACAACATCTACAAGGAACACATTTCAACAATAAAAGCTACTTGGGAGAAAATTAAATTTTCTGTTGTTGACATGTCCACATTGGTTATTTGTGACTCCCAAATCTAACAGCTGAACTACAGGTTATTTTTTTTTAACAGAATTCCATATCTCCCTACTTATTTACATGGTAAATGATCTAAAGCTTCTTACAATATATAATTTCAGTTAAAATATGAAAACCAAGCTGATAAAAAAATCTATACTTTTCCTGTTACCTTTTTGTTCTTGTTTTAGGAGAAATAATTTAAGAAATGCTACAAAATATTAAATAACCCAAGTAGACACTTGATTTTTTTAATCTTTTCTTTTTTTCATGTAATATATGTGTATTGTGTGTGTGTGTGTGTGTGTGTGTGAGAGAGAGAGAGAGAGAGAGAGAGAGAGAGAGAGAGAGAGAGAGAGACGCAAGTGGGTGCATGTATATGCTGGTGAAACAACTGGATTGCCTGAGATCTCAAGTATATATATATATTAAAAGAACACATTAAATTTAATTCCAAATGATGACAGTAGAATTAAAAATACTTAAGCCCTTTAAATGCCACAACTGATTTGTTTTTCCTTTGGAGGAAGTACTAAATGGTTTGTTCAGTAAAAGAAAGGAAGGCTAAGTGTCTGTAGCTGTTGATGAGGGAAAGGACACTTGGTCAGGCTCCATCCTCTGGTCTTCAGATAATCGAATCCTGACCTGAACCCTCATTCTTCCTGTACTGAGACAACTGAGGAAGAGGAGAGAGGCCCCTCCCACTTTCTGCATAGCAGTTTTCATTGAATCCATTTTTATGTGAGTGATTTATTCTGATTTTTCTTTGATTTGTCCAGAAAGGCAAGAAACTTTATGTTGTTGCTGAAAGTTCCAGAAACCATATAATTAACAATAACAACAGCAACAAAATCCATCATCCCCTTTCCTTGACTTGTCCATCCAGCTTGGTGTGATTTCCATGCCTTGGTTTACCAAGGCCCCAAAGCAAATGCCTTTATCCGAAGACTTACCATAGCTGTAGTTTTTGCTCAGGTATGTTGCCAAAGTTGGCTTCACTTTTTTGCACTTGCACCGATCTAAAAGAGATATAAAATACATAGGAAGTGGGGAAGAGACACCAGTATGGGTACAAAGGAGGCAACACCTGAGGATGGAACTCACCAGGGCTCAGGCGTTTACAGTCAGCATCAAAGGGCCTTTCCTGCATCATCATATCTGGTGTGATGTCTATCCACTTTACATCTGAAACATGAACAAGACCATGGGACTGTAGTCAATGACTGTGTCCCCTCATCCAAACTGAATAAGGAATCATCAGAGGCTACAGCCAACACAAACATCCAGCACAATATTACCACTGCAAAAATAATGTGGTCGTCATCCACTTTTCTCATGATACCTCGGGTTTAAAATAGAAATATGTAGCTGGGAATTTGCTTACTCAAACATAACTTGATGTGAATGAACAACTATGACACCAACCTGGATCAATCTCATCCTTACCCCCACCCCAACCATCCTGATACCCTTACTCCAAGTTCTCTAATCAGAACAACCAGACCATTTCAACATTGCCACTCCTAACTGCCCATGCAGAAACAGTCTGAAACTGCATTCCCCAAACTAAGCATAATTTCCAGGCACTTATGAGATTTGAGCAATTGTCTAAAATTTTTCCTAATATTCTTAGTAAGAGAGAAGTTTAAAGCAAGGCTCATAAATCACATCAGCCTCCTTCAGTCATATCCTGGACCTAGTGACTTTAAACAGCAAATGTCCTGACTTAGAAGAAGCCTCTGTAAAATGACCCAACACTGTTTCATTTCAAGATGTGAATTTAGAGTGCTCCTTCCAACAAAACCAATAAAATAGCAGGAAAGAGAAAAGCAGAAAGCGAAACGGTGATCAGATTCGCCACCATGCCACAGTGCTGGGCTCAGTGACCACACCATAGGGACAGAGTGGAGTTTATCCAGTTTTTAGGGCGACTACATTTACAAACTTTACTCCTGGAAAGGTGTGAGAATTACTATTGCACTCTGAGATAGAACTTCCAGTTATCACTGAAAGCCTATTAACCACCACGTAGTGGAACTGATTCAAGCATTAGATAAGGTGAAGGACATAGTTAACACCGACCCACACCCACAGTAATATCCGTTTGTCTTGCGGACGTTTCTGCTATCCACCTTAAATTTAAAACACTTAAATGGTTTACCCCCCCCCCCCCGAAACCTTATTCCTTGCCTTGGGAAACCCTTGTGAAGTAATCTTCTCTACCTTTCACCCCCCTCAAGGCTCAGTGAACTGTGATGGGACAGGAGCTGGTCAGCTGTACGTGAAGCCACCTGATTCTCACATGATTATGTTGGCCCCTGGACTTTTTTGACCTCCCAGAATACCTCCTCTTGCTTTACCTTCTGGAAGGTCAGTGACTATGGCCTCGGGAGAGATGCACACTCCACGGTCATAAACAGGCAGTTCGTCGCAGGCCAGGCTCTCCGGCCAGCTGTGGTTGTACATCTTCATGAGGGGCTCGCAGTCATCGCGTGCACGCTGGCACACAGACTTGCAGGGCTTGATGGGGTCGTGCAGGAACTCCAGGGTACAGATGGGCGCATACATGGCGCAGAGGAAGAAGCGTAGGACAGAGCTGCAGTTCACATCCACCAGCTCCTCGTACTGCTCGATGGCCAGGATGGCGTTCTCTTGCGTGCTGTGGTGCAGGTGGTTGGGCATCCGGGTGATGTTCCAGGGCATGTGCCGGCACATGGGGATGCGCACAGCCTCGCAGGGCGCGCCGCGCACACCCATTGCCAGGCGCAGCCACAGGCACAAAGCCACCAGGATGGAGAGGAGCATGGCAATGTCTTGCCGCGCTGCTGCTGGCAAGAAGGATCCTTCTCTTCCAGAACCCTGCTCTCCCTATCTCTTCTCTTAGTATCAGCGGGTGAACTTTCCTGCCAGTCAGCACTGATAGGGAGTTCTGGGCTCTGGCGGCAGATCGCCCCTGGGCACACTGAGCGCCAGCAGCTCCAGCAGCGCCAGCACTCAGCCTCCAGAGCACCGACCCCCGTAGGAAGCTCCAGTCTCGGACCCCGCAGCTCGGAGCGCAGTCGGACACAGCCATTGTGGAACCCTATATATTCAGACTGGTCCCCTGACGTGGGCTCAGCAGCCTTGGCAGCTGCGAGCGCAGAGTCTGCTCCCGGCTCAGCTGCTCCACCCCCAACCTCTCTGGCAGAAGTGGTGACATCATCTCTGCCTCTGGGAATCCTTTTAAGGGTGGCTAGTTCTTTTTTCTTCATATCAAGAAATGGAGCTTCTTGCTTTCAGCCATTTAGGACGCTAGATACAAGGTGCAAGGAAGATTCCGAAGAGAGAAAAACACTCTTTGCTCAGTTTGCCTTAGAGTTTCTGTAGGTATAGAGTTGGAGCAAAGTGACCTGCTCTAACCCTTTAATTTTGAAACGATTGTTTTTTCTTTCCGGTAGGGGGCGAAAGAGGTGCCGAGCAGTGTGGAGAGTAAAAAATCCTCAAGGTAGGTGTTGGAACCAGCATCAAGGGGCAGTTTATATAAGCCTCCCCCAGCCCGCCCCTCGGTTGTGTGGGGTTTATTGTTACTGTTGTTGCGACTGATGTTGTTTTGTGGCCACTGGGTTTAGTTCTGGCTCAAGCTTTTATCAGACATTTGGTTTGTGCTTGCTCCAGGAACTTAGAACTGCCCAGGGTTGCAAGAGCATCTTTGGGTTGGAGAAGTTTCTCTGCTCCCTTCCTTTCTGTAAATACTAATTCCTGGACTCAATATGACTGGGACCCAAGAGAAAACAAATACAACTCGAGACATCACATTCTGAACGATTTTCCCAATCCAACAGTCTGGTCTTTGATAAACTACAGACTATTTTACTTGGGTTAGAATTCACTAGCTTTGGAAAGCAAGTGTACACTTTTACTTTTCCTCTTTGCTGCATTAAAATGAGATGGAAAAATCAGCAGTGGTCTCACTATTCCCAGAAAAGAGGTGTTATTGATGAAAGTTGATATAAAATATCTGGCAAGGCTTCTAGTGTAAATTTCCTGTCGTCATTAACAATAAGAAAACATGTTCTCTGAATGGTAATCTTAAAAGCTATGGCTGAGCTTGAGATCCAGGAAGCTCTTTTGCTTCTCCAAAGCTGAGACTCACAAGTTAGCTTAGCTGTGAATCTGGCTGAGGATTGAGGTGGCTGGGCAAAAGGAGGCAAAACCAAACAAAAGATAAGCTGCTTTTGATCTTTTCATTGGGTCAGATATGGGGACAAGCACTTTAAAGACAGGAATTTGCCTAAGAGATCTGATACTATTTGAAAGCTGCCCAGAGTGCCTCTAGGCCAATTGAAATAAGTATTCCAGTTTCTTACAGAGTAGATTTCAAGTTCCAAAGATGCCAAACCCAGCCCAAATGTCATCTCAAGACTTTTCCAGTAGTGAAACCCTCACTGAGCAACAAATATTTTCAGAGTAACTTCCTAATGGGAGAGAGATAGAGATAGACAGACAGACAGAGAGAGAGAGAGAGAGAGAGAGAGAGAGAGAGAGAGAGAGAGAGAAACTTCCGGCACCATTGATGTGGAATGTCTTTCTGTGTGCTATGAATTACCACTCTATAACAAAGGAGTTTTATTTGGTCTATGGCAAAGCAGCTTTATAGGTAGGAGGTAGGAGGGAAATCCAAGCATAGATAAAAGGAAGGGGGGCAGTGTCACAGGGAGACAAGATTCAGCAGCCCGAGAAGCAAGTATAATGGAGTACAGGTAAACCATGAACCATGTGGCAAGATAGATAGAAATGGGTTAAAATGAGAGAGCTAGCTAGCAATATGCGTGAGCCATAGGCAGCCAATTTGAACCTGTGGCATATTTAACCTGAAGGCCCCTCACCACCTCAGAATTTCATGGGGTTCTCTGTCATTCTCTGATTGCCTATTCTTTAATAGAGATTTGGAATATAGTTCAGAGGTAGCACACTTACTAGCATGAGTGAGGCCCTAGGTTCATCCCAACATTGGAAGAAAACAAGTAAAGAAGAAAAATGTTAAGACAGGTATTTGGGGCAGAAGGGCAGAGCTAGATCTCACTGATGAGCTCACCCCAATTCACCCTCAGCCTGGGAGAAGCTTCTACAAGGGTGTTTGTAACCCTATCAGGCCCACTGACAGTCTGTCCCCCGCGTTTTATAGACTGTGTAATACAGACAGCAATGGAGGCACACAGGAACCTGTGAAAGGTTCCTCCTCCTCCTACCCTCAAAAAGGCTGGGATTCCAGCTTTAGCACCAAAGCCATTGTCCTCTAGCTGAGTGCTTCTCTAGGTGACACCCTTTTGGTCCCCTGTGCTTCTCTTCCCTCCTAAGTGCCCTTCTGCTCTCCATGAGTGTGTCCTCAGCCCTCCTCACTCCTAACTCTCCACTGCAAGTTTCCTCAATATTGGCACGTTTGAAATGCAGGACAGGAGAGTTCCTTGGCAAGTGGCCCCTGGAGAGGGGAAGACAGCAACCCTTTACCCACCCACCTCAAATCCCAGGAACCCTTTTCCTCCTTTCCGGATTCAGTGACCATCAGTATGCTTCAGGCTTCCAAATCTAAAATGGGTACCACATTCTCAATTTACAGAGAACTGTCTTTGGTTATCTCTCCATGGATAGCCCACAGTCATCTCAAAGCCAACTAGCCTAACTAGAATTTAGCCTCCGTCCTTTCTCGTCCATGCAGACATGGAGAGCGAGAAGACCCATTGAATTGTGACCACAACAGTATTAGTGTCATTTTCTTCAGGACTTATCATGACACTTAAATTTGTTTAAAACAAACAAACAAACAAACAAACAAATCAGGTCGCATTTTTGCTAAGAAACAAGTTTCAGCGGCCAGAGAAAGTGTTGCGCCTCTGCTTTACTTCTGGACCCCGTAAAATCGCTCCCACTGAAGGTTTGCGGGTTGAATGCTGCACATCTTAGAGAAAGTGCTTAGAGACAGTGTTCCTTCTCAGCACATTCCCGCTTCTCCGCTCCAAACTCTTTAAATCGCGATGCCCTTCGGGATGCAAGTGGCATCACTGCCGCTGCGTTTCCTGTTGGCAGCAGAGAGCAGTGAAAACAAGCTTTAGTAAGCAGCCTCCAGAGCGGAAAGAGCTCCTGGGCAATTCACGCAGCTTTCCCAGGCCCGCGTCCGGAGGGAGTCCCTAGAACGGAAAAGTGAGAGAGGCCGCCGGCACATCTGATCACTGCATCCTGGTGCTCATCTTCTGCCTAGAGCGGAGAAAACGCTGAGCGCGCCCACGCCGGGCTCGGCGCCCTCTTGGGCTAGAAGGATCCCTGGGCGGCGGATCGCGATGGCCGAACAGGCTTCCCGCCGGCTGGTCCGGGGAACTCGGGGCGCCTGGCCGCTGCGTGGTCTCTGGGTCTGGGCTCTCTGCGGCCTGTGCGGTCTGGGGACAGCCGGCTCACCAGGGACCCCGCAGCCGTGCCAGGCGCCCCAGCAGTGGGAGGGACGCCAGGTTCTGTATCAGCAGAGCAGTGGGCATAACAGCCGCGCCCTGCTGTCCTATGATGGGCTCAACCAGCGCGTGCGGGTGCTGGACGAAAGGAAGGCGCTGATTCCCTGCAAGAGGTAGGCAGTGCGGAAAGGCAAGAAGGCGGCCTGGGAAATGCCAGATCAAGGTGTTTGGCACCCCAGCTAGACCTTCAGCCTCTCTTGGCCCCTCCCAACCACCATGAACTTTACTGGGGCTCTTAGGGGGCGGCGTGGTCTGCTCAACGAGGCAGAGACAGGCAGAGAGGACTCACCAAGGGCATGATGGAACAGATAGACTCCTTAAATCCAAGTAAGTCCCAAGTCCTCACTGCTGAGTCAGGCTTCCGGCACCTGGCACCTGGAGCCCGCTGCAGCCTAGAGCGTTTTTTTTTTTTTTTTTTTTTTTTCCTAGAAGTTACCTACAAAGGAGACACAAAATATTCTCTAACAATTTTGTTTACAATTAAAAAAATTCTGTGTGTGTGTGTGTGTGTGTGTGTGTGTGTGGTTGAGCATGTGGAGGCCAGAGGATTATTTACCAGGTCAGTTCTCTCCTCCTTTCCACCATGTGGCTCACTGTAAAAGGAACGAGGAAATGATTTTTAAAAGTCATTCATAAACTCACTAACCCATCACAATATCCACATTTTTGTTTAAATCTTGAAAATCTTTTGAAAACTTAGTTAAAACTCCCATTAGAGCACATCACCACAAAAATACCATTAGATATATGTACTAATGCATGACACATTAAAATTTTCATTAGAGCATATGTACTTGAGGTCACCTTAAAATTTCTATTAGAGCACATGTACTCAATGCCACCTTAAAACTCCAATTAGATACAAGCACTGTCACCAGAATCCTCTTCTCTTGTCATTTTTTTAGTTGTTCCCTATTTTTAATGACCACACTAACTGCAAAATGAGAAGGCATGTTATCACACACATGCTCACACACACATGTACACATGCTCACATATACACATGGTAGTCAGTGCAGCCTTTCATTTTGTGATGACAGAAGATATACTTTTTCTGGGATGTCACCTTCTTTCTGGCCCCTGTAAGAGCCAGATTCTAATTTAAGATCACCACCTGTCTCCATGTCTCTGTCCTCTGCCATCTCCCAGTATGCTTCATGTTGGCATCTCTTCATGGCATTTGTGCCACAGGGAGGTATGATGAATAACCATAGTGTAAGGCTGCATTGGGCAGTAACATTGGTAGTAAATGGGAACTATTAGTTTGTATCACAAAGCAAAACTTGGTTAAAATAAATTCACCTAGAAGCATTTGCTATTGAAGTGTGGGCCTTCTTGGCCTAAGTATGGAAAAAGCAGAACTTTCCAACCCATCTACTTAGAGTATAAGACCATACATTACCAAAAGCAGGAGACCCACCTTACTCTTAAATTCTACTTTTTATGGTTTAACCAATCATGGACAGAAAATATGTAAAATCATATTGCATGCATTATTTTTCTTGTCATTGTTCCCTGAACAATATGAAACTGACTTGTACAACATTTAGATGACTCTCATTATTATACACAACTGAGAATATATGGAAAGGCATTTGTAAGCTGTATTTTTAAAAATTCCTATATGAAGGATAAGGGAATCCATGGAATGTGCTATCCACAGAGACCCTGGATCCAATCCTCCTTAGATACACAGAAACAACTTGCGTCAGTGCCTGAAAGGCAGGACACAGCAGGGTCTTTATGGAAAAGTCAGAACTTGTGCAGAGGCTTTCAAGAACAATGAATGTTCTTCTTTGGGTCTTGAGGGACATGATGATATCTGTCATTTGAGTGTTCCATAGTGCACTAGTTCTGAAACTTGGCACATTTTACATAATTTTGTTTAGATGTTCCAACATCACAGGGTAGATTTTATGATTTCCATTTCCCACAGAGACTTAAGATTCGGGGACTTGACAGACTTTACTTCTATCACTCAACTAGAGCTAAGAAAAGATGCATGGACTCTGACATCTATAATATACTAAGTTCATACTCCTTCATCCACTCTTCATCCAGTAAGCTTTTGTTCATAGCAGACAGTGTCAATTATCAATAGAGTGGGTCTTGATTTTAAGTTAGAGAATAAATAGTCTGAGGTGGGGGCTCAAGTTAATTATCCTTGTGCAGATGAAGGACTGATTAGCATAGGTGTGATGGATACAGCTATGATGGTATGAAACCAGGGCTTCCTGGAGAAGGTGATATCCCTGTTAAATGGTCCCCCAAACCTAAGTGAGTCCACAGGGTGATATACAGAAATCCTTTTGTCAAGAAGCATAAGTATTGTGTACTCTGGGCTTAGTATGTTGTCATATAGGAGATTACAAACAGGGCCAAGTATATTTTGAGGTCAGCAGCCCAATCACTGTGAGAGATGAAGGCATGGGGTGTGGTGAGAGGTCATACTGAAGGAGTTTGAACAAAGAAATGTCATCATTAGGTGACATAAAGCTCACTGGATGCACGAATAAGATTTCATCCTGAAGAGATTTATGAAAACTAGAGCAGCATGGAGTGAGTGTAGAAGCAAAACCTCAAGACTTTAATGGTGGCTTCAGACACAGGGAAACCAGAAACGGGGCCACATTAGGGAAGCGTTAAAGAGGTAGAGATATATAAGACATCGGAGGTAGCAGGGCGAGAAGAAAAGGGGTGGGTTACTGGCACCTGGATCCAGCTGTACTGGTGGTACAGAACAGGGAGTATCCTCTCCACTCTGAGTGAGGGTGGGATCCTACTCTTTAAGTGCATTTATGAAGACTATGCAATGGTTATATGTTGGTGAGTGGATATAATGAACATGGGCTGGAATGGCCAGAGCTCACTGCTGATGCTAAGCAGTATGACCATGAGAAGATGAGCGTTCATTCTTACCCAAGGAATATTTTTAACTATTTAAGAAATGTGACTATATAGTCAGATAGACTTAAGCCTGAATCTAGTTTTTGAAACTGAGCTTTTGTAAATTACTGTAGCTTTATGGGTCTTAGTTTATTCTTTTACAAAATGAGGGAACTTGTAGCAACTAATTTATTAGAGGTCTGTGATGATTTGATAAGCTAAAAAATATAAAGCACATAGTACATTGTCTCATCTCACAGCACCGAGAAGGTGTGGTGTAGTGAATGGTCGCAGATGGTTTGCTCACCATCCACCATCAGCATCTTGGTGAATGTAATTTTCCATATGCTGAAGACTCACTGCCAGCCCCTCTTAGCTTATACATTTGATTTATCAGCATACAAGTACCCTCCCAGTGGGAACTGACTCAGTAATAGACTCAAATGCTAAACTATATTTCAATAAGTTTTATAGCTTGCACAAAGACCAGTCATTTCAAATCCACAGAGATGGACTAGATCATTCTCTCCTTGTATTCAAAACTATGTGAGGAGCCAAATATGATCAGGAGGTGATGAGCAAAGAGTTGGAGCAAAGACATAAACCAAAACCTGGTGATTGTTCTACACTGTTTTTATGTGCAACAATGAGTTTTTATTTTATCCCAGAAATAAATGTTTCTGTTTTATCCCAGAAA
>PVIH01020913.1:0-31126 GCA_004025045.1 Sigmodon hispidus | reverse complement strand
TAAAAATTTTACAAGGCTTATTAATTGGAATTTTGCAATTGCATTAAGAATCCTGAGCCAAAAGTAAGGCACTGTTGCATGAATCCTAATTGATGTTATAAAAAAATTCAGAACCAGATACTGAGTAAATGTTTAAAAATCAGAAAGATAAAGGAACAAGCAACTAGAGAAATGTCTCACCATTACTGAATCCTCAATAAGAAAGAGAAAGATCTTGTCTTCATGAATCCTCAGACTTAATGCCTGAGTCCTCAGTTGAAAAGAAAGGGAAGGACCAAATTCCTGTTGCTCTTGCCTTATATTATTTTCTCTGCCTAGCCATATCACTTCCTGTCTCAACCTTCTTAGTACTAGAATTAAAGGTATGTGCCACTACTGCCTGGTTATGTTTCTCTGTTAGACTAAATAGACTGAATTAATCTTGTGTATCCCAATGTGGCCTTAAATTCTTGGATATATTTCCATTTCTGCCTTCCCAGGGCTAATAATATAGGTGTGTACAACCACTGTCTGACCTCTATGGCTTTGTAACGGGTTCTGTCCTCTGATCTTCAGGCAATATTTATTTGTTTAGAGTACAAACAATATATCTCCACAAGGCAGTCTTTAGCCCTTTTAATAACTTCAACCAACTCTGTGTTTGACCTTACATCCTCATGAGTATCAGATAAAACCTTTTAACATGTATTAAGTTAGCTGATTGTAAGCTTATAAACAGTACAAAGCTAAGGAATCAGAATTTAAAATCTATCACATATATTTACATACTATGCTGTAATTTATTGACTTTATTTTCACTGATGTATTTGAAAAATGCATATACTCATAGGTTTACTTTTCTCTGTAACTATAAATATCTCAAGAAATATTTCCATATTGAAACATGCTATTAACAACAATCTAAATCCATTTTTCTGCCTCTTATTTATAATATTTGGCTTTATAGTAAATAATATATTATTTTCATTACTGATTTTTCACCAACAATAATATTGTAGATGTCCATGAAGTCACCAATCAATGTTAAAAATGTCTGTAGAAAGGCTGTATTTCTTCAGAGCCATGACAGATTTCTTACTGAATTCATTATAAAGCCCACTACGTTTTACTAAGTAGATACTTAATTCTAGGCACTATAATATAATATGCTATGAGACTATGCTCTTTTACACAGTAAATATCTGTCACTGTAAATATTGTTTTAATAAAACACTGATTATCCAAAAACTAGAAAGACAGAAATTATAAGTGGGTTAACCAGGCAAGGAGAATTCTGGGAGGAGGAAGATCAGAGCAGACATCACCCAGAGGCAGAGGAAGTAAGATGAAAATGCTGCACTGAGAAAAAGATACCAAGCTGTGATGATATATTGTACATTTAATAAAAATCATCTTAAAATATCAGAGAGAGGAAACAGATCACATTCAGTTCTCACCCAGCCAACTTCTCAGACCAATCTGGGTAAATGCTGTCTTCAAGGGTCCTGGCCTGACTAGTTGCTTCTACAGAATGCTTGAATCTCTGTCTCCTCCTGCCTTAAATATCTTCTGAGCCCACTTGTTTCACTTCTGGGTTTAACTCTGCATCATAATTCTAGAGAAAAGATTTGAGGTGTGAGCTATTAATCCTTGGCTGTTATGCCTTGAATTCACAAAAATCCAGGAAGATTTCTGTCTCTTGAGTGATGTAATTAAGAGCACGAATCACCTCTTGGTCATCCTGAGTGATGGAATTAAAGGTGTTGGTCATGACTCTCTGACCTTCATGGTTTAACTGTGGGTAATTCTGTACTCTCATATTCAAGGCTGATTTTATTAAATATAAAATACAACACCACAACAAACCATGTGGCTAAACATTTATAATAATCAAGAGTTAGTTTAACAATAAGTGTTAGCAAATAATAAGCTTGTAAATAGACCATAAACTTTATAATTAATGTAAGCCTTTGTGTGATTATTGGGGATTAAATGGCCATGAGACAAGCCAGGGAGAACAGAAAAAAAAAATGTCTGAATACAATGATGAAATCTGGGTTCAGAGATGCTTATAAAAATGTCACCACTGCTTTATATAATATTCAGAGACATACAACATTTTGCTCAGTGGGCTCTGAATAAACTCTCATTGTTCTTTTTCTATGAGGATACAATGACCTGGGATTTCCTGGAATATCCAAGTGCAACTCTATAGACAGATATTGAAAAAAAAAACTATGCTGACAGTCATTCTCCTCCATCTCTTTTCTAATACACTGCCTTGGCTACTCCTTGTTGGCGATGGAAAATGCTTTTTATCCTTCCTAGATGATTTGTAGATAAACAAAGACAACACTAGGTAATTTCTCAATATGTTACCCCATTAGATGAAATTATCAATAAGTCACACCAACTGCATTTATAAAGATCATATGCTGAAAATGGTGTAGAGTTAGAAGTTATCTTTTATAAAAGAATCAGTTAAAAGGTTACTATAGTAATCCAGGGTAAATATTATGATGCCCTAAAATAGAGAAATGGCAACAGAGACAGAAGAAATAAGATTTTGAAGTCTACTTTTATAGGTAGAACTGAGGAGGGTTGGGAGGGGGAAGAAAGCTCAAACAAGGATATACATGGACAAAAAAAAATATGACTTTATTCATAATAAAAAAAGAAAGAAGTCAGACAAAAAAAGAAATAGGGCTCAAGATATAGACCTGAAGGTGTTTATGAAAGACTTTATAGAATACATTAGAAGAGTTTGAATTTTATGTTAGAGAATAGAGTTTGCAAACTAGAAATACCTAATCCCTTAGAATGGTAGTTATCCCCTATCTTCTTTATATTTTTTAGTTGGATCTTCAGTTTACCATAGTTTCTATCTGAATTAAGATCCATTTAATTAATATTGTTATCTTTCCACCCACATAGTGATGGTTAATCTTGATTATCAGTTTGATGAGATTTAGAATCAACATGCAAACAAGCCTCTATCCTTGGTTATGAAGGAGTTTCTAAAAATGGTGCATTGATGTAGAAAAAATACTACCATAATAATAATAAAAGACAGACAAATCCTTGGGTTATGGACTAAGGGTAAAGAAAAAGGAAAATACAGGCCTTGGTAGTTAATTCACAGCACCTCTATTGCTACTCACAACCATCTCTAACTCCAATTCCAGGGGATCTAATGCTCTTTTCTGGTCTCTGCATGAACTGGGAACACACTTGGTATACAAACATATATAAGAGGAAAACACTCACATACATAAAATATTTAAAAAGAGAAAGTACTGAGCAAGAGATATCATTTCTTTCTTCTTCCTAAGTAGAAATGCACTGTGACTATGTTTTTCAGACTACTACCTCAATACTTTCCCTACTATAATGCAACTATACTTTCTGTTAGCCAAAATAAACATCTCAGCTATAAGATTGTTTTCAATAGGTATTTTGCTGTTTGTTTGTTTTCACAGAAATGAAAAAAAATGAGGACTATATAACCCAATAGAAAAATAGTGTTGTTCTTTTATTATAGGTAATCCAAATCAGGAGAGGGCAGCAAAGGGAGGATAAAAAGCTATATTGTGCTTGTATTGTGATTATAAATTAAAGCTAGATAGAATTAGAGTCAGGAAAATCATTCAACAGACTATATTAAGGTCTGTATAAAATTGTATTGAGATTTTGATGGGGATTGCATTGAATCTGTAAATTGCTTTTGGTAGAATTGCCATTTTTACTATGTTGATCCTACTATCCAGGAGCATGGGAGGTCTTTCATTTTCTGATAGCCTCTTCAATTTCTTTTTTTAGTGATTTACAGTGTTTGTCAAACAGATCTGTTCATTTTTGGTTATAGTTACACCAAGGTATTTAATGCTATTAGCAGCTATTATAAAGTGTGTTGTTTCCCTTATTTCTTTTTTCAACCAGTTTGCCTTCAGTGTATAGGAAAGCTACTGAATTTTTAGAGTTAATCTTGTATTCTGCTACATTACTGAAGGTGTTTATCAGCTATAGAAGTTCCCTGGTAGAATTTTGTTGGTCACTGATGTATACAATCATATCATCTGCAAATAGAGATAGTTTCACTTCTTCTTTTCCAATTTGTATTCCCTTAATGTTATTTCATTCTCTTATTGCTTTAGCTAAAATTTTGAGAACTATGTTTAGTAGGTAAGGCGAGAGGGGACAGCCTTGTCTAGTTCCTGATTTTAGTGGGATTGTTTTGAGTTTTTCTCCATTTAGTTTGATTTCGGCCATCAGCTTATTGTAAATTGCTTTTATTATATTTAAATATTTTTCCTATATACCTGATCTCTCCATAACTATTTTCATAAAGAAGTATAGTAAAATACAATTAAATTCAAGCCTATCACCCTGCTCAAAACTCAAATCCAAGTGGATCAAAGACCTCAACATAAAACCATCTACACTGAACTTAATATAAAATAAAGTAGAAAATACCTTCCAACACCTAGGCACAGGTGACCACTTCCTAAATATAATACCAGTAGCACAGACACTAAGAACAATTATCAATAAGTGGGATCTCCTGAAACTGAAAAGTTTCTCTATGGCAAAGGCACAGTTATTAAAACAAAATGACAGCCTATAGAATGTGAAAAGACTTTTACCAACTCTACAAGTGACAGAGAGCTGATCTCTAAAATATATAGAGAACTCAAGAAACTAGAGCCCAAAACTCTGAATAACCCAATAAATAAAATGGCACTCATAACTAAAAAGGAAATTCTCGGCAGAAGAATTACAAATGGCCAAAAGTCATTTGAAAAAATACTCAACATCTTTAGCGATCAGAGAAATGCAAATAAAAACAACTTTGAGATAAGACCTTATATCTGTCAGAATGGCTAAGATCAAAAACACAGATGAAATCCTATGCTGGAGAGGATGCAGAGCCAGGGTAATACTCCATTATTGGTGGGAATGTAAACTTGTTCAGCCACTCTGGAATGCAGTATGACAGTTCTTCAGAAAGCTGGGAATCACACTCCCCAAGGATCCAGCAATTCTATGATTGGGCATATACCCTAAAGATGCCCATTCATACCCCAAAAACATTAGTTTAACTATGTTCATGGCAGCATTATTTATAATAGCAAGAACCCAGAAACCATCTAGATGCCCCTCAACTGAGAAATGGATTAACAAACTGTGGTACATCTACACAGTGGAGTACTACTGTGGTACATCTACACAATGGAGCAGTAAAAAAAAATAAAATGATACACTAAAATGTGCAGGCAAATGGATGGATTTGGAGAATGTCCTCCTGAGCAAGTTCTCACAAATCCAGCAGGATAAGCAGGAGAGGTATGCTGTAAAATGTCCCCCCCCGGCCCGTTTTGGGGCCGGGAGGTTTGTGACCTGGCGCAGCTCGAGGTGGCAGTTGGAACCTGATTCGCGCCCGTGGATTTTGTCCCGCAAAGAAATGAATCACATGCTATATCCTTTAAACTGTTTGGCCCATATCTTAAGCACATTACTAGCTAACTCTTTCATCTTAATTTAACCCATTTCCATTTATCTTCCCACCACATGGCCCACAGCTCGTGCTCATCTGGATTCCTACACGCTGCTTCTGTGGGGGCAGCTGGATGGAGAGTGACTAACTCCATCCTCCTTCTTCTACCTGGCTGCCTCTGATTCTCCACCCACTTCTATGGTGCTGTGCATGGGCCAAACAGTTCTTTATGTATTTCATACAGAAAACATTCTGCCACAGAGGTACTCACTCATTATTGGATTTTAAGCAAAAATATTCTTTTTTTTCACTGACAGATGATAAGTGAATAAAGTGATTTAAAACACACACACACATACACACAAAACAAAACAAAACTTCTCGTGTGGAAGGATTGCTTAGCAGAAAATTTGTGATGGCCATAGTATGTCTGTGGGCATTAGCTGTGTTACGTACTATGCTTTCTTTATCTGTAGCTGAGCATAACCTGTCTTGAGAAGCTTTAGATTTCATTTTTTATGTTTTATATATTTTATAGAAAAGAGAAATTTTATTACAGTATGGGATTTTGTTATCTATGGTAAATTTTTTCATGTGTTTGATATTGATTTTTGAAAGCATTAAAATAATAAGAATTAAAGAAAAGAAAACAAACTATATAACAGTGTTAGATCTGAGAGAAGAAGCCTACACTAGGCCATTTACTGGTCAAATGGAATAGAAATAGTTTATTTATTGATCTTAGAGAGAGATGACAAAGAAGACAAACCTTATTGTCTCTCATGTTAATAGCCATGATTTTAGGTTAAAAAGAAAGAAGAAAGGTCTGGATAAAAACATCACCTCAGAGATTTTAATTCTATGTGAATTTCTGAGGGAAAATTGGAACTCCTGTGTGAGTCCCACAGTAGATGCTAATTTTCATTCAAGGGAAAAAATATCAAGGGAGAAACCTGGATGCAGGGATAATTGAGTACATATCTGATACCTTCTTCTATGTGACTACAGAATGTTCCACATTGTAGCCAAAATGAGCTACATATTTTAAAACCAAGATGATTGATAACAACATGGAAAAAGATAAAGTGTGGATGTAAATCCATTCTTCTTTCCCCTTAATTTATTGATCAAACAGCTCTGATGTACCTATGAGATGCTTGCAGATATTTGTTAAAAGATTATTTTATTAGTTGAGACATAAACTAAATTCCATTTTATTCCATGTTAGCTAGTGCTGCCAGGGATAATGAATGTTTTATGTGAAGGAAGATAAGAGACTAAGGCAAATTAAATTGCTAGCAATTTAAGTATTCTTTTCATGTACACAATAATATGTATTGTAATGAAAATGAGTTTATGATGATTACTGAAGTATAAGTATTTATCATTATTGATTTTGACTACCCTCTAATTATATGTAAAGAAAAAAAAACACCTTCAGGTCTTTATCAAAAATAGATGAATCTTGATTTGCATTTTCATTATTTACCATCAATTCTAAAATCACTATCTGTGAGGAAAGCCTTTCTAAAACTAATAGATTTTGCAAAGCTGACTTAAAGTGAAATAAAATATCCTCTTTATCATGACCTAGTTTTCTCTTTGTTTCACCTTCAGAAGAAGAGATGAAAGTAGTTTGAACTGAAGGAAGGATGAAAGTAACTTGTAGGCAACTTGTGGATTCCAACCCTTGATAATTTGTATTAAAAGGAAATACTTAGCACTTTCCCTTTCCAAGTCAAAAAAATAAACAGAAGTACTGCTAATTTCTGGGTTATACTTCAGACTGAATTATTGCATTTAGCATGAATTGAGAATTTTATTATGCTAAACCTGTAACTGATGTCTCTAATTCAAATTTGTTTTTTTCTACAAGAAATGATGCATTTTTATCTGCTTTTGTTTTCCACATTATCTATATCTAGATGGTATTTTTCCATTTATATATTATGCTGCATGTCAACAGTTATTATTCCTTGAAATATATTTCTTAATATCACCAGACTGATCAGCATGAATATAGTAATTACTTTGCTGTTAGACTCCAAGGCATCAAACTGAAGTCATGCTATTATTGATACCAAATGGAGAACTTTATTTACCTTCCTCCCATATACTCTATTTCAAAACTATATTATCCAATGGAATTCATTGATAATATTAAACTTTAATAAGAATCCTAATTCCTAGCTTGAATTTAAAGTATTGCTATTTTAGTTGCAGAGTTAGTTAAAACTGTCCATGAGCATATTAGTATGCTATGTTAGTTAACTAAGTATGAAGTTAATAGCCCTTCTATTGTAGTTACTTGAAAGAGTTTTCAGCCATTTTTCTGGATCTTAGGTCTTTCTGCTAGAATGTTATCATTTCCAGTTTTATTTTGGCAAGACTATAAACCATTTTGCCAAATATCTTGGGAAGGCTACTGTAACATAATGATAGAATGGTGTTTCTCAATTCCAGATATAACTCTGAAACAGAAGATAAAATTCAGTATGGGGAACATTTAAGCACAAATAACCCTTGAAACACTTGCTAGGGTATTATTGTTGTTGCCACTGTTGTTGTTTTCTTTTTCATTATATTCAGTACCATCTCAAGCCATCACCAAAATCTAAACAAATGCAATTTTAAGATATTTAGAGAGGATATTGTCTTGATCTGAAATGTATTTATCTTCTCTTTGGATAAAAAGGGTCTATTGCGTGCCTTTTGAAACTGTAGATTCTGATAATCTCTCTCTCTCTCTCTCTCTCTCTCTCTCTCTCTCTCTCTCTCTCTCTCTCACACACACACACACACACACACACACATCAACACAATCTCTTTGTTTTAAACTTATGAAGAACATTTCAAAGATCTTTCCCAAAACAGAACAAATATATACTCAAAGCATCCTTTTCTTCATAATGTTCCACTTATTAAGAACAACAGATGGACAGTCTAAGTCATTAATAAATGCAGTCCTATGATGATATGCATGCTGGCTGGCTGACACACTAGCTAGCATAGTGTCAATATATTCAACAGAATTTTACCAAGATAAAATAATGACTTTAGCAAAGATGAATGTTTCCCAGTTGTTTAATAGCTGGGTCAACACTTGTCATACTGGATTCTAAACACATACCAGGTTAACTGGCAATTTATAGTCATTTAATATTTATATAAATATAATATATACTGATTTGTATGTTAAACACTTTGCTGTCATTATGTGTAAAATGTTTTAAAGGAAAATCATATTTTGTTTGTAATTTAATTTAAAATGGTAGCGGACTAATCAAGCATGATGCCAATGAGATAAAATTCAAAGGAAGAAGCCACACAGCTACTAATTTTTATCATCTATGATGAATATCCTGACCATAATGGTAGAATGTAACTCTAATATGAGACTTCATATATTGCTTGTACCATATAATCCCCCACTCTCTTTCCGTTTTTTCCAAAGTAATGTCAAGGCAAACATGGGAAATATAAACAGGAATAACCTTAAGGCAATATGGCTTATATAAAAAGTTGATTATCTTATTCAAACTCATAAAAAAGTTAATGAACTTAGCTATACCTACAGTAAACTAGTACTTGAATGTCAATTTATTTTGGCCATTCTCAAATAAGCTTGAGAATTATGTTTTGACACATTTGACAGTGCCTAATGAGTCATCATCATACAGAACAGAGTGTTAAAATGGAAAGACAAAAACAGTATTTGAAATTCAGTTTTCCAGACAAGGTTCTGTCTGTGGTGTGTATGTCAACAGATTCCTTAGCAGACAGGAATAGACTTTGGCTGTGAGGGTTCCTCCAGCTGCTACTAAAACAAGGGAACTTGCACAGCCATAATGCCTCCAACTACATCAACAGAGAAAGACTGAGGACTTTGAAGTCTAGACTCAGACTCCATCCAGAGATGAGGTGAGGTCACCAGGCCCCAGCACCTGAATCCTCACCAGGAAAGTTGAGTTCTGGTTCCAGTTCTCAGACCAGGTTCTGTCTGTGGGGCGTGTCTCCACACACTCCTTAGAAGACAGGAATAGACTTTGGTTGTGAGGGGCTCGTCCAGCTTCACATAAAAAAAGGGGCATCACATGGTGACTCTGACATAACTGTATCAGCAGAGAAGGACTAAGGACTTGAAATTCAGACCTCTGCACAGAGCAGTCAGAGACTGAGTAGACCCCTTGCTCAGAGATGACAGGAGACAACAAGCCCTCTTCCCACAACTGACCAGGAGCCACCTAATCATGAACCACTGAAGCCATGGGCAGATGCCAGTGCAAATACATATATAATAATAAAAAAAAAACAAAAATGTAACTCCAGAAAAAAATGATGGTTCTACGAATACAATACCTGAACAGAGCAATGAAGAGGAAGCAGAGGGAAGCAATACCAAAAATAATTTATAAAGATTCTTAAAGCCCTCAAAGAAGATATGAAAAATTCCCTTAAGGAAATAGAAGAAAATACAACCAAAAAAATTGGAAGAGATGACAAATCTATGAAAGAAACATGCCAGGAACTAAAAAGAGAAATAGAAACAATAAAAATATAGGTATAAAATGAGGCAAAGATGGAAATAGAAAACCTGAAAAATAAGAGTTGGAAATACGAAACCAAACATAACCAACAGAATCCAAATGACAGAAGAGAGAATCACTGAAAAGGAAGACTCAGTAGCTGAAATAGATTTATCAGTCAAAGAAAATACTAAAACCAAGAAAGTCATAATAAAAAATGATCAAGAAATCTAGAACACCATGAAAAGACCTAACTTGAGAATAATAGGAATAGAAGAAGAAGAATAGCAGCTCAAATGCAAAGATAAAGTATTCAATAAAATCATAGAAGAAAACTTTACTAACTTGAAGAAGGAAATGCCTATAAAGATACAAGAAGCTTACAGAACACCAAATAGATATGACCCCCCCCAAAAAAGTCAGCAGGCCACATAATAATCAAGCCACAAAACATACAGAACAAAGAAAAAATATTGAGAGCTGCAAAAGAAAAGGGCCAACTTACCTATAAAGGCAGGCCCATCAGAATAACACCTGACTAATCAATGGAAATGATGAAAGCTAGAAGGGCTTTATGAGACGTTATACAGATGTTAGAAGAGCATGGATGTCAAACTAGAATACTATTCCCTGCAAAATTATCCATCACCATAGATGGAGCAAACAGTATATATCATGACAAAGTCAGACTGAAACAATACCTATCTAACAGTCTGGCCCTCCAGAAGGCTTTAGAGGGAAAACTCCAACCTAAGGATCCCAGATACACCCAGAAAAGAACAAATAATCAATAATCCCACAGAATAATAACCCAGAGAAAGGAAATACCAAGAAGTAACTACCAAAAATAGCCGAAAATATCAAACAGTGGTCACTAATATCCCTTAATATCAATGGATTCAACTCACCTGTAAAAAGACATACACTAACAAGATGGATACAACAACAGAAGCCATTCTTCTGTTGCCTACACGAAACACACCTCAACCACAAAGATAGACACAGGCTCAGAGTAAAGGGTTGGGAAAAGATTTTCCAGTCAAATGGTCCTAAGAAAAAAGCTAGGGTTGCCATCCTAATATATAACAAAGTAGACTTTAAGCTAAAAGCAATTAAAGGGACCAAGTTGGAATTGCTTATTCATCACAGGAAAAATTGGTCAAGCAGAGATTTCAATTTTGAATATTTATGCCCCTAATATAGGGGCACTTACCTATGTGACAGAAACACTAACAAAGCTAAAATCCCACATCAATTCTCACACCCTAACAGTGGGAAACTTCAATATCCAACTTTTACCCCTGGATAGGACAACCAGACAGGGACTCAACAGAGAAATATTGAGTCTAACAGAAGTAATGATGCAAATGGATTTAGTAGAAATGTACTGAAGCTTCCACCAAATACAAAGGAATATACATATTTCTCAGCTCCTTATGTAACTTTCTCTAAAATTAACCACATAACTGGTCATAAAGCAAATATCAAGAGATACAAAAAATGAAATAATCCTTTGTAACACATAGGACCACCAGGGCCTGAAGTTAGAGTTTGACATCATCAAAAATCAAAGGAAGCCTACCAACTCATGGAAACTGAACATCACTCAGTTGAACCACCTCTGGGTCAAGGAAGAATTTAAGAAAGAAATTAAAGTATTCATTCGTAGCACTAGATGCCTATATTAAAAACATAGAGAAATCTCACACTAAGGTGAAAGCCTTAGAACAATTAGAAGCAAACTCACCTAGAATGAGTAAGTGGCAGGAAATAAACAAACTTAGAGCAAAAATCAATACAATTGAAACAAAAAGTACAATAAAAAAACATCAATAAAACTAGGAGTTGGTTCTTTCAGAAAGTCAACAAGATAGATCAGCCCTTATCCAAACTAATCAAAAAGCAGAGAGAGTGTTCAAATCAACAAAATCAGAAAGTAAAAAGGGGACATAACAAAACAACCACAGGAAATTCAAAGAATTATTGGATCATACTTTGAAAATCTATATTCCACAAAAACGGAAAAACTAGAAGAAATGGACAACTTTATGGACAGGTACCATTTAACATAATTAAATGAAGAACAGATTAATTACCTAAATTTGCCTATAACCCTTAAGGAAGTTAAAGCTGTCATTAAGCCTCCCCAAAAAATAAAAGCCATGGTCCACAAGGATCCAGTGCCGAATTCTACCAGACATTCAAAGAAAAAATTACTACCATTACTGCTCAAACTATTTCACACACTTTTATGAGGCGACAATTTCCCTAATACCCAAGCCACACAGAGACACAACAAAGAAGGAGAATTACAGACCAATTTCCCTCATGAACATTGATGCTAAAATTCTCAACAAAATTTTAGCAAACCATATACAACAGATGTGGTGGGACGGGGAAGAGACTTTCAATAAGGATATACAGGGATGGAAAAAAAAATTCAGAGGGAAAGCTGAACACAAAGAAAATATATGTGTAGTAATCTTATTTGCATTTCCACCCTTGATAAGCCATGCTTATGATTATTATCCTCTGTATAGTTATTGTTAACTCTTCAGCATTTTTAAATTCGTTTTACTGTTTTTTTGATAAATACAAAATAAAGAAGGAAAAAAAAAGAAAAAAAAATATCATCTACCTTGGCCCAGAAGGCTTTATCCCAGAAATTCAGGACCATTTTAACATACAAAAAACCATAAATGTTATCTATCTTATAAACAAACTAAAGGAACAAAACCACATGATGATATCCTTAGATGCTGAAAAAGCCTTTGACAAAATCCAACCCTCCTTTATGATAAAAGTCCTGAAGAGATCAGGAATACAGGGAGAATACCTAAATACAATAAAGGTGATTTACAAGATGCTGACAGCCAGTATAAAACTTAATAGAGAAAAACTCAAAGCAATCCCACTAAAATCAGGAACTAGACAAGGATGACCTCTCTTTCCTTATCTATTTAATATGGTTCTCAAAGTTCTAGATAAAGCAAAAAGAAAACAAAAGGAGATTAAGGGAATACAAATTGGAAAAGAAAATTGAACCTATCTCTATTTTCAGATGATATGATTGTATATAAAAGTGACCCACAAAATTCTTCCAAGTAACATCTATGGCTGATAAACACCTTCAGCAATACAGCAGGCTACAAGAGTAACTCAAAGAAATCAGTAGCCCTTCTAAACACTAAAGATAGTAGGGCTGAAAAAGAAATAAGGGAAACATCACCATTTCTAATAGCTACAAATAGTATTAAATACCTTGGAGTATCTATAACAAATGAAGTAACAGATGTATTTGACAAAAATTTTAAATCACTAAAGAAAGAAATTGAAGAGGATATCAGAAAATGGAAAGCTCTCCCATGTTCCTGGATAGGTAGGATCAACAGAGTAAAAATAGCAATTCTACCAAAGGCAATCTACAGATTCAATGCACTGCCCATCAAAATCCCAGCATAATATTTTTTGGACCTTGAAAGAACAATACTCAATTTCATTCAGAATAACAGGAAAGCCAGGATTGCCAAAACAATTATGCTCAATAAAAGAACCTCAGGAGGCATCACCATATATGACTTCAAGTTATACTAGGGATCTACAGTAATAAAAACAGCCTGGTCCTGGCATACAAACAGACTTGTGAATCAATGGAATAGAATTGAGGATCCAGACATTAACCCAAAAACCTATGAACATCTTATCTTCGACAAAGAGGCCCAAATTATTCAATGGAAAAAAGGTAGTATATTTAACAAATGGTATTGGTATAGCTGGTTCATAGTGTATATACAATTTTAAATAGATCCAAGCCTGTCACTCTACACAAAACTCAAATCCAAGTGGATCAAAGACCTCAACAAAAACCCAGTCACTTTCTCAAAGAAGTAACAGACCTATTCAACGTGATAGAAAAGAAAGTGGGAAATACACTTTTACAAATTGGTACAGGTGACCACTTCCTAAATATAACACCAGTGGCACAGACACTAAGATCAACAATCACTAAATAGGATCTCCTTATGCTGAGAAGCTTCTGTAAAGCCAAGGACATTGTCAATAGGACTAAATGACAGCCTACAGAATGGGAAAAGATTTTCACCAACCCTACAAGTGATAGAGGACTGACCTCTAAGATATATAAAAAACTCAAGAATCTAGAGCCCAAAACCTTGAATTACCCAATCAAAAAATGGGGTTCAGATCTAAAAAAGGAATTCTCAGCAGAAGAATTATGAATGGCTGGAAGGCACCTGAAAAAGTGCTCAACTTCTTTAGCCATCAGAGAAATGCAAATCAAAACAACTTTGAGATACCATCTGTTACCTGTCAGATTGGCTAAGATAAAAGCACCAGATGACAGCCTATTCTGGAGAGGTTTGGAGCAATGGGAATTCTCCTCCATTGTTGGTGGAAGTGTAAGCTTTTTCAGCCACTCTTGAATGCTGTATGGTGGTTTCTTAGGAAACTGAGAATCAATCTCCCCAAGGACCCAGTAATACCACTTCTGGGTGTATACCCTAAAGATGCGCTGTAACACTCCAATAACATTAGCTCAACTATGTTTATAGCAGCATTATTTGTAATAGCAAGAACCTAGAAACAATTTAGATTCCCCTCAACTGAAGAATGGATTAACAAACTGTGAAAAATCTACACAATGGAGTATTACTCAGCAGTAAGAAAAAATGATATCCTAAAATTTGCAGGCAAATGGATAGATTTGGAGAATATCCTCCTGATAAATGTATCACAAACCCAGAAAGATAAGTAGGGGATGTACTCACTCATTACTGGACTCTAAAAAAAAAAGAGCAAAGAATGTCCACGCTGCAAACCACAACCACTGAACAGCTTGGGATCAGAAACACCTTGTACTGATTCCATAGAACCCACTCCCTCTAGAGGAACACCTGACTTAGTCTTGATGTTGGGGGGAGAAAACTGGATTTGCCAAGAGTTGAGGCTGAAGTAAGCAATATTGGAACCTTGGGACCTTGGGACCACCTGCCCATGTGGGGGATGGGGAGTATGGAGAAGAGAGAATGACCTGATGTTGTGGGAGGGGGAATGGACCTTGAATAAGGATATACAAGGGTAGAAAATATCAATTCTTTATCCATAAAAATAAAAAAAAAATTAAAAAAAAGAAATTCGGTTTCCCTTATTTTTTTTAAGATTTTCCACAATATTATTTTCTTAATTCAAATAGCACATGAATCAATACTTCTTTCTAGTTTAGATCTGAAACTAATACCATGTGACAAAAACAAAACAGAAAAAGAAAAAGAAAAGAAGTATGTTTTAACACCAATTCTTTGATACCAAACTTATTTAAGACTTCATATTGTACCCATTACAGTTCTGATCATCTACTTCAGTGATTCTTCTTTTTGACACATGTGAGTGTTGGAAGTTTCATGAAAGAATGTTTTAGGGATACTATGGCTATTATGAAAAATACATTGATAGTTTCAATATCATTGTGATTACTGATAATAATCTCTTTATAATGAGATCTAAAGATATAGTTCAATCTATACAGCATTGTTTCAGTTGAAGTTTGTACTTGTATCCATGGTAAGTAACTCTGTCTCACCATGCTTGCTGCAGGGGCTATTGTAGGGATTCTCAAAGAAATTGGTAGTTGGGCCAGTTTCAACATTGCCTATCCCAGAGAATTAGGTTGACCACAGCCAGGCAGGCTTGTGTTCTCTATTTCTTTGTCTTCATTCTGTGAGATTTCTTCCTTTTGATACTAGTTTTTAGAAGCATTTACTTTCCTGCTTACATTGCTCATTAATGGACCAGTTTTATAAATTTGGTTTGTTTTATTGAAGTCATTTCCTCAGTTTGTCAAAACCGTCACTTTAAAAATCTTTTATTACAAAAGTGCCCCAACATTTACAAAACAAACAATAATATTTTCTGGTTCAGTGCCCTCAGACTTCCGTCCTCATCTGCTCAGCTTTCTGATTATCAGACATTTGATATCCCTTCCCCAAAACTTGGACAGAAATTCATTGCAATTCACTTTTAATTGCATGTTTATTCACTTTTTTCCCACAGTATGGTTTGATTCTTCTCATAACTTTTAAAACATCCACTTTACATATTGTTGTCTTTCTCCCTAGATGCCTGTAAACAACTGCTTTGCCTCAAAAAATCAAATTGGACTGATGAACAGGGTAATTTAAAGCCACCCTCTCTTTGGTTAGGCAAATAACTCATAGCTAAACAAATGCATTTTCTGTTTTAAACTTTTTTGAATCTAACAGAGAGGCATCTTTGCAAAAACATGTCAATCAATTAAAATGGCAAACATCAGACAACTACAGAATGTCAGAAAAGAGAGCAGGGCCAAAGGAAGACATCTGAAACTGTACTTCTTGTTTTTATATTCAGATATTGAGGCCCAGAGAAAGTTAATTCTGGATGATTTCACAGGGCTTACTAGAGTAAAATATAAACTGGGGGGTATTTTTTTTAAATACAATAATGTCTATATGTTAATCTTAAATAACTCAACAGTGAGATGAAAGTAAATGTTGAAAGAATATATACTAGGTAAATCAATTACAGTAAAAGCTTGGATATAAGACGGAGATTATGAGAAGATTTTCAGTCACTTCCTATCCAGTCTATTATTTTTAAAGTATTATTCAAAGTGTTGAATATTTTAACAGTGCTAGATATACATAAAATTACTAAAAAAATATAAGGAGATGGCCCAATAAAAGTCAGATTACCTCTGAAATTATTGAGAAAATTAGCTTAAGGTTCTAAATGGCAATGAAAAGAAACCCCCTACAGGAGAACAATTACCTAGTAGGTTTCTTAGTGCTTTCCTTATTTAAGGACTATGTTCTTAATATAAAACAAATACAAAGGTCAAAATAAGATAGTCCATTTTAAAATTAAGGTGAATGGATGTTGCTGAATTTGAGGCAAAAATGACTGTGATCTAACGTAAAATTGTATGCTTACTTAAAATATATAAACTTATTTAAAACTGTTTGAGTTTTTCACATTAGTGTGATATGTTTCCAACTCATTTTTTATAGTTCTGAATCATTACCTTTGTAGAGGACTTGATATTCCAATATCAAAAGTTTGGGCATACGTGCTAGGAATTGTTAAAAATCTTAGAATAATCAAGTAACTTGAGATTTGGGAATACTTGAATTCTTGAGATGTAAAGGACATGTTAAGTTACACATATTGAATGAGATCCTTAGCTCAGAGTCCATATGAGAGTCTGTTTCTTTGTGGTTTTGATTATTTTTCCAATAAAAATTGAAGGCAATTAGTGACAGTTATTAATGCTAACTCACCTAATTCCCAAAGGTGCTTTACCCTAGGTATGAAATATGTCTCTAAATGACTTGATATTGACTAATGGGATACTCATTATTACTTGATGATTATATCATCAGATGTACTACTCAGTCGAGACCCTTTTGATTTATAGTTACAAACTATATTTTGCAGAGCCATGTGTACTGTAAAGATGCTGCAGCTGTTTATCCATCTCTGTTCTCAAAGGAGCATTGCTGCACTAAATACTACTGATCAGTAGGACTAGTCTGCCAAAAGCTAGCCAGGACTAGAGAGCTCACAGCTGTCATATGTGAAGCCAAAGGACAGCGGCAATAACCTCTCAGGAATGTCTCCTGGTTTTCCATCAGAGAAAAGGGTTTCAAATAGGTCACAAGCACAAACAAGGTCAGAAGCTGAAGTCTCAACTACAGAACTGGACCAAATGTTTCAGATTGCAAAAGAAGATTAAGGCAAGAGACAACTCATGACTAGCAGAGGAAGAGGCCCTGTACAAATCCTGGTGATGATGCTTCTTGCAGATGATTGGGTGACCTGGCTGAGGATTCCAGGCTGTGGAAAACACTGCCTGGTTTCCAGTAATGCCAGACAGCCTGCTCCCAAATCTAATTTGATACATAAAAAATATCACTCTAGACCAAGACTGACTTAAGCAATTCTTTTTAGTTTGTGCACTATTGTGACATCTATTTTGCATCAAGAAATGTTCAAAATTGAGAATTTTATGGATGTCCTGATTCAATATTTTACCCTTATGAATATCTTGTACAAATTCACAAATTCTCTTTCTTTCCCAACTTTCATAGGAATAAATGAGATAGGTTCCTTTTGTTTCATTTTTATGACCAAAGGTAGACATGGTGACTCCATGAACTGTAAAAATCAGTTTTTGTTTTTACATACTTCTATAATGGTTTGGAGGGGATATACTATATGTGTCTCATTCCATCATAGAAAATGGTAAGGCAATGATGAGTAAAAACAGACACAATGAAAAGAAATATCCAGAGGTGATACAGATATTTTTGTACTTTTGAGAATTCCAGTCCTTCTGAGTGACTTTGGGAGGACTACTTTGTTTTATTAGAAGACTTGAAATTGCAAAGGTGATTAAGATGACATAATCAGAGTTATGTTTTCAGAGGATGAATTCAGTTACTACATATAAGATGAATTGGAAGGGAAAAGTGAAAAGGAGAAAAGATGATATCCATATGGATTTAAACAACATGCTAATTATGTAAATGAAGTGATATTTTAAACAATTTTTTAATTTTTTTCTTTTTTATTGAAATATCCTTAAAAAGTTACAACATTGAGAATATCATAAAGGGATAAAGTTGATTAACACAGCTTCAAATTTAACCACAGTTAGTTTGTTTTTATGTAGGAACAATAAATAATGGAAATAACTGTTCTCCGTGTCTCTCTTCTCTAAAATACATGGAACATACAAAATAAAATCTATAGCACCTCAAACCAGGTTAAGCTCAGCTAAATAAACCTCACTGTGTTACAGCTAATGCATAAGTATGCACTGTGGCCACCACAAATTCCTGCTAAGCAACACTTTCACAGTCAAACCAGAAGCTTTTCTTTGTGTGTGTGTGTGTGTGTGTGTGTGCATGTGTGTGTTTTAAATCACTTTATTCATCTATCTTCTTTCAATGAAATAAGAATGCTTTTGCATAAAGTCTACTAATGAGTGAGTATATCTCATGCTTATGCTTCTGGTTTGTGAGACCTCGCTTAGGTGATTATTCTTCAAATCCATCCATTGTCCTGCATATTTTAGTATATCGTTATTTTCTTATTGCTCTGTTTTACTCCATTATGTAGATGTACCACAGTTTGTTAATCCATTTCTCAGTTGAGGGGCACCCAGGTTGTTTCCAGGTTCTTGCTATTATGAGTAATGCTGGTATGAACATAGTTGAGCTAATGCTTTTGGGGTAGGAATGTGCATCTTTAGGGAATATGCCCAATAGTGGTATTGCTGGATCCTTGGTGAGAGTGATTTCTAGTTTTCTGAGAAGCCACCATACTGATTTCCAGAGTGGCTGAACAAGCTTACACTCCAACCAACAATAGAGTAGTGTTCCCCTTGCTCCACATCCTCTCCAGCAAAAGCTGTTATCTATGATTTTGATCTTTGCCATTTTGACAAATATAAAGTGGTATCTCAAAATTGTTTTGATTTGCATTTCTCTGATGGCTAAAGATGTTGATCGTTTTTTCAAGTGTCTTTCAGCCATTTGTAATTTTTCTTCTGAGAATTTCCTTTTTAGTTCTGAACCTCATTTTTTAATTGGGTTATTTAGGGTTTGTGGCTCTAGCTTCATAAGTTCTCTATATATTTTAGAGATCAGTCCTCTGTCACTTGTAGGGTTGGTGAAAATCTTTTCCCATTCGGTAGGTTGACATTTTGTCTTATTGATGGTGTCTTTGGTTTTACAGAAGCTTCTCAGTTTCACGAAGTCCCACTTATTGACTGTTGTTATTACTGTCTGTGCCACTGGTATTATATTTAGGACGTGGTCATCTGTACCAATGCATTGATGAGTATTTCTGACTTACTTTTCTATCAAGTTCAGAGTAGTTAGTGTTATGTAGAGGTCTTTGATCCACTTAGATTTGAGTTTTGTACAGTGTGATAGGCTTGGATCTATCTGCATTTGTCTACATGCTGCCAATCAGTTTTGCCAACACAATTTGCTGAAGATACTATCTTTTTTTCATTGAATATTTTGACTTCTTTGTCAAATATCAAGTGTTCATGGTTGTGTGGGTTAATGTTGGGGGTCTTCAATTCATTGCCATTGATCCACAGGTCTGGATTTATGCCAGTATTAGGCTGTTTATATTACTGAAGCTCTATAGTACAACCTGAAGTCAGAAATAGCAATACCTCCAGAGTTTCTTCTGCTGAGCAAAATTTTGTTTTGGCAGTCCTGACTTTTCTGTTATTCCAAATGAAATTGAGTATTGTTCTTCCATTGGTTAAGAAAAAATATGTTGGGATTTTGATGGGAATTGCATTCAATCTGTAGATTGCTTTCGGTAAGATGGCAATTTTTACTATGTTGATCCTAACCATCCAGGAACATGGGAGAACTTTCCATTTTCTGATATCCCATTCAATTTCTTTCTTCAGTGATCTAACGTATTTGTCAAACAGATCTGTTATTTCTATGGTTACAGTTACACTGAGGTATTTAATGCTATTTTCAGCTAATATAAAAGGTGATATTTCCCTTATTTCCTTTTCATCCCACTTACCCTTAGTGTATAGGAGGGTTACTATTTTTTTAATTAACCTTGTATCATACTACATTGCTGAAGGTGTTTGTCAGCTTGGAAGAATTTTGTCAGTCACTTATGTATACAACCATATTATCTGCAGATAAAGATAGTTTCACTTCTTTTCCAATTTGTATTCCCTTAATTTTATTTTTTTCTCTTATTGCTGTAGCTAAAACTTTGAGAGCTATGTTGAGTAGATAAAGGGAAAGAGTACAGCCTTGTCTACTTGCTGATTTTAGTAGGATTGCTTTGAGTTTCTGTCCATTTAGTTTAATGTTGGCCATTTGCTTCTTGTAAATTGCCTTCATTATATTTAGATATTTTCCCTGTATTTATAATCTCTCCAAGGCATTTATCATAAAGGAGTGTTGGACTTTGTCAAGGAGTTTCTCAGCATCCAAGAAGATAATCATGTGTTTTTCCCCTTCAATTTGTTTATATGATGGGTGGTATTTACAGGTTTTCATATGTTGACCTATCCCTGCATTTCTGGTATGACAACTACTTGATTTGGTGGATGACTTCTTTTATATGTTGTTTTATTCAGTTTGCCAGAATTTTGTTGAATATTTTTACATCAATGTTTATGAGGGAGATTGGTCTGTAATTCTCTTTCTTATTTGCATTTTTGAGTGGCTTGGGGATCAGGGTGTTTGTGGCCTCAAAAAACGTGTTTGGCAGCATTCGTTCAGTTTCTACTGTATGGAACATTTTGTTGAGTATTGGTATTTGTTCTTCAGATATCTGTTAGAATTCTGCACTGAAACCATCTGGTCTTGGGCCTTTTTTTATTTGGGAGACTTTTAATAACAGCTTCAATTTCCTCCGGTGTTCTAGGTTTTTAATCTGTTCTTCATTAATTTGGTAATTGCTACTTGTCCAGAATGCTGTCCATTTCTTTTAGGTTTTCTACTTTAGTAGAGTGTAGGTTTTCAAGTTATGACTTGATAATTCTCTGGGTATCTTTTGTTATGTTTAGATTCATTGATTTTTTTTGTCTCATTGTCTTTGTTTCTATTGTAATGATTTCAGCCCTAATTTTGATTATTTCCTGCCATCTACTCCTTCTAGGTGATTTTGCTTTTTATTGTTCTAAAGCCTTCTGCTTAATTGTAAGATCTCTTGTGTGAGATTTCCCTTGGTTTGTCTTATAGGCATCTAGTGCTATGAATTCTCCTCAACACTGCTTTAATTGTGTTCCATAAGTTTGGATATGTTGTACGTACATTTTCATTAAATTCTAGAAAGTCTTTGATTTCTTTCTTAACTTCATCCCTGACCAAATGGTGGTTTGATGTAGAATTTCCATGAGTTCGTAGGCTTTCTGTGATTTTTTTTTGTTGTTGTTGAATTCTAGCTTTAGTCCATGGTGGTCTGATATGGTATGGTGCTATTCCCTTTTCTTGTATCTATTGATATTTGCTTTATGACTATGTATGTGGGTATTTACTTTAGAGAAAGTACTATGGAGTACTGAGAAATATGTATATTCCTTTGTGTTTGTGTGGAAGATTCTGTAAATGTCTATTAAGTGAATTTGTATCATAGCCTCTGTTAGATCCCTTATTTCTCTGTTCAGTCTTTGTCTGGTCAACCTATCCATGGGTGAAAGTGAGGTATTGAAGTCTCCCACTATTAGAGTGTGACATTCAATGTGAAGTTTAAGCTTTAGTAGTGTCTCTTTTACATATGAAAGTGCCCTTATATTAGGGGCATAAATATTCATGATTGAGATCTCAATGAGATGAATAAGTAATGCCCATCCTGGTCTCTTTTGAATGATTTGAGTTTGAAGTTTGAAGTCTACTTTGTTATATATTAGGATGGCAATATCACCTTGTTTTTTGGGATATTTAATTGGAATACCTTTCCCCAACCCTTTACTCTGAGCCTGTATCTTTCTTTGATGCTGAGGTGTGTTTCTTGTATGCAGCAGAAAGTTGCCTTTTTTTAATCCATCGTGTTAGGGTCTGTCTTTTTATAGGTGAATTGATTCCATTGATATTAAGAGAAGTTATTGACCACTGATTGTTATTTTCTATCATTTTTGATGGTAGATTATGTGTATTTCCTTTCTTTGGAATTTTCTTCTGTAGGATTATTGATTGTTTGTAGTTTCATGGGTTTATCTGGGTTCCTTATATTAGAGCTTTCCCTCTAGGGCTTTTTGTAGTGCCAGATTTGTGAATGCATGTTGTTTCAATCTATCTTTATCTTGCTTATTCCATCTATGGTGATTGATAGTTTTGCTGGCTATAGTAGTCTCAGTTGTCTTTTAGTATCTTTCAGTGTCTGTATAACATCTGGCCAGGATCTTCTTGCTTATATGGTTTCCATTGAATAATTTTGTGTTTTTCTAATGGGTCTGCCTTTATAGGTAAATTGGCCCTTTTCCTTTGTAACTCTTAATATTTTTTTTCTTTGTTCTGTATGTTTTGTGGCTTATTATGTGGCAAGCAGATTTTTTTGGGAGGTCTAATCTATTTGGTATTCTATAAGCTTCTTTTAACTTTATTGGCATTTCCTTGTTTAGATTGGGAAAGTTTTCTTCCATGATTTTATTGGAAACATTGTCTGTGCCTTTGAGCTAGTATTCTTCTTCTATTCCTATTATTTTCAGGTTTGATCTTTTCATGGTGTCCCAAATTTTCCAAACATTTTGTATAATGCCTTTTTTGTTATTAATGTTTGCTTTAAGAAATTTACCTACTTCCACTTTTGAGTTTTATACTCCAGAGATTCTCTCTTCCATCTTTTGGACACTGTTGCTTATGCTTGTATCTGAATTTCCAGTTTGTTTCTTCAGATTGTCAATTTTCTCCTTTGCCTTATTTGTGCCTTCCTTATTGCTTTTATTTCAATTTTTTAGTTCCTGGAATGTTTTTTTTCATTTGTTCGTTTTCTCTTTCTTGGTTTTCTTTCAAGGATTTGTTCATCTCTTCCAATTTTTTATTTGTATTTTATTCTATTTCTTTTAGGTGCAGTTGGAGGAGGCCCTCTCAGCCAGACTCTATTCCTGTCTGCTAAGGGGTGTGTTGAGATACACACCACAGACAGAACCTGGTTCCGGAACTGGAACCAAAACCTGAACACAATTTTCGTGTTTTCTTCTATTTCTTTAGGGAAATTTTTAAATCCTCTTTTTATGGCTTTTATAATCTTCATAAAGTTGTTTGTAATGTTGTTTCCTTCTGTTTCTTCTTCAATGCTCTGTGTGGTTCTTGGTGTTGTAGAGCTACCAGCTTCTTCTGGTGGTACCATATTTTTTTTACATTGATATATGTATTCTTGCACTAACATTTTTCCATTGCTTCCATGGTTTACTCTTAGGTCTTAGTTGGATGTTAGTCAATTTTGGCTACAGGAGTTGTGTTTCTACTCTCTGCTCTGGATACAGAATCTGCATGATCTTTACTCTGATTGAGCCACAGGATCCACACAGTTCAAAGACATCAATCTTTCACTATATTCTAGACATAGACATAGGGTCTATGCAGTCAGGAGGGATGTCCGTCTATGATGAAGCAGCTTGCCTTGGATGTGGGGGAGGTGGTCTGGTATGTGTCCATAGGGATTGTTGGAGAAAGCTTCTCCCAGCTGTGTTCTAGGGCAGTACAGGGTATGGGATAAAATTTAGGACTCTTTCTTCAGCTGGCCTCTGCGATGAGGTCTCAGGGAGGACCAGGAGCTGGACCCTGATCCCCTCTCACTTTGCTCCAGTCACAGGTCCCACTGCAATCAGAAGATGTTCATCTGTTACTCTGCTCTCTTCTAGTTGCTGTGGCTCCTTGTAAATGCCCTCCTGTTTCTTCTTTTCCAACTTAAAAACTCCAGCTGTCTTGTAACTTACTCAGTCTTGCTTCAGGTCATGTCTTCTAGTCAATACTACCTATAACAATTATTTATGTCTAATAAGAAATAGAAGTTGTTTAAAAGTCACAAAACATTATACTTTGAACAAAATATTTGCCAGGCTTCCCTGAGTCCTCTAGTTAGCTAGTCATATATTGGTGTTTGTTTTGTATTCCTGTGAAATTAAGTATAAGTATGAATCTTATTAAGTTGTTTTTTACGAAAGTTATCACCCTTTTCATATGACTGCCCTTGATATCATCACAAGCTATCACAAACACAGTTCTCAGGAGTTAGCATAGGAAGAACCAGCCTTTTTACTAATGTTTTCTCTTCATAGTCTACCATCCAGTAACCTCCTTCCAGACTCTTTTTGGAATTAGGTATTGGGTTTCTATAGTTTAGAAACTACTTATATATGTGTAGTCACATTCATTTTGAGACAGTTTGCTTTAAGAAAAAAAAACTTTTGCAGATTTCAAATATTCAGTATGAATACTTTGTCCTGACAAAATAGAAGAAGATATAGTAGGTTCTTTAATTGATGTCATTTTTAAGACTGGGTAGAATACAAAAAGCCTTATATTCCTCTTCATTAATCATTGTAGTTTAGCTGTCTATGGCTAAGTTTCAATTACTGTTCTTTTTTATTTTAGAAGTCACAATGCACAGAGTGAGAAACATGCAGGATATTTGAAGTGACAAGGTATTTTAATACAGAAATAATTTATTTTATTGATTTCAAGATGAAAATGGCAGCAGGAAAAGAGTACTGACATTGGAGTCAGCAATGCTGTTTAAATATTGATTCTTTCTCATAGTAGATGTACAGCTTCAATTACAGATTGTTATAAGGATGAAACTAAGCCAAACCAGCTTTGACAAATAGATTATATAAAGAAGAGCACAAGAAAGAATGGTTTACTCTGCCATCATAAGATTATAGCTGCTTTAAATTCCATCTGGACTCCCATCCTCTTGGCTTTTCCTTACTCATTAGTCTATCTTCTACTTTTCCACAGATCTATTCTGCTAAGGGGTGTGTTGAGACACACACTACAGACAGAACCTGGTCCCAGAACTGGAACCAAAACCTGAACACAATTTTCATATTTTCTTCTATTTCTTTAAGGAAAATTTTAAATCCTCTTTTTATGGCTTTTATAATCTTCATAAAGTTGTTTGTAATGTTTCCTTCTATTTCTTCTTCAATGCTCTGTGTGGTTCTTGGTGTTGTAGAGCTACCAGCTTCTTCTGGTGTTACCATATTTTTTTACATTGATATATGAATTCTTGCACTGACATTTTTCCATTGCTTCCTTGGTTTACTCTTAGGTCTTAGTTGGATGCTAGTCAGTTTTGGCTACAGGAGTTCAGATACAAGCATAAGCAACAGAATCCAAAAGATGGAAGAGAGAATCTCTGGAGTATAAAACTCAATAGTGGAAGTAGATAAATTACTTAAAGCAAACACTAAAAACAAAAAAGGCATTATACAAAATGTTCAGGAAATTTGGGACACCATGAAAAGATCAAACCTGAAATAATAGGAATAGAAGAAGAATACTAGCTCAAAGGCACAGACAATGTTTCCCATAATAATCTATTCTAAATTCCCTCCTGTTTCTTCTTTTCCAACTTAAAAACTCCATCTGTCTTGTAACTTCCTCAGCCTTGTTTCTGGTCATGTCTTCTAGTCGATTCTACCTATAACAATTATTTATGTCTAATAAGAAATAGAAGTTGTTTAAAAGTCACAAAACATTTTACTTTGAACAAAATATTTGCTGGGCTTCCCTGAGATCTATTCAGATTGTACAGTTTTCCTCTGCATGTATCATATAAAACAAATTCTAGATACATATACAGACTCTGTATTTCCTGATTCTTTAAACATTTCAATTACAATATTTATTACTAACATTATACAACAATTGTATAATTGTACAATTGGGTACTTATAGATTATTTCTAATAATGACAAAATTCAGAGAAGCAGTAGATGTACCTTAGACAAAAATGTCTTCACAGTTCTCTAAAACCCATGGTATCAGATATGACCAATGTAATAAGCATTATCTTTTAATAAGGAAGGCATAAGTAATGTCTCCAGAGTCTTCAAGAATGTCATACAACAGGAAGTATTAAATAGAATATATGAAGAAAGTAGTTGAGGGATAATGGGTAGGTAACTAACACTTAATACTTTTAAAAAAAGTCACATAGAATCATACGACTGAAGACTGGACAGATGGCTTAGATGTTAAGAGGTTAAGACTATTCTTCTGGAGGTCCTGAGTTTAATTCCCAGCATCTACAAGGTGGCTCAGAACCTTCTGTAATGAGAGCTGGTGCCCTCTTCTGTATACTGTACACATAATAAATAAAAGATATTATTTTTTAAAAAAGAATCCTATTACTACAAAGGTTTCCTAATGTATACATATATAGTTATAATATATGTTCTATTATATAGTTTTAAAAGAGATACCCTATACCTGAAAGGTAGTAAATGCCTCCATTCAACACAGATGACAGAGACAAGTGGATATGCATTAAGCAGACTTATTTAAATATGGACAAGAGCGCTTTCATATATTACTGAGAAGTCTATCAATAAACAAAATAATTGGTATAAATTTCCCAATTTTACCATAACCTAACAGACAAAGTATTGCTTCTATTGAAAATCAGAGAGAAAAGAAGCATCTTCAACTTGGAAGGCTATGTTAGTCTCTAAAAATGATGGTTATTTAAAATTTCCACAATTATTGTATAAAACAAAGACCCTCTCTCTTTAAAGATTACAGAGATCACATGAGGAATCTTATAAAATATATTAAGAGTCAGTTGTTTCAAATGCTGTATTAATAACCAAGCTACAAAGAATATCCATACACCTAGTATATAAGTCAGACTCTAAAAATCAGGGTTAGAGTCTGGACTATTCCAATCAGTTTATTGTGGTAATGTGCTCAGAATAGAATGCCATAGTTGAGAATATTTATTTCTAAATCTCTAGGGGCTTTTGGACAAAACCTGAACCAGGTTTTTCAGGTAAAATAATTTAACCCAGTTTTTGTTCAAAAGATATAATTTTCTGTGTAAGTCAGGATAGAAATAAGGTTTGGAGGCACACCTCTAAAGAAAAATCTAAATTTGTGATAATTACCATAATTATACTACTTATAATTGTTAATAACATTAATAATAGTCTACCGGGAAATAATGGATTGTACAGGTGTGGGGGTTGCAGCAAAGCGCAGGGATGGGAAGGGCATGGTCTCTGAGATGGCACCTGTGGAGATGGAAGTGGAGCGCTGAGAGAGAGGCAGGGTTTCTGGTCCCAGGGGGCGAGAGGCTGCGGGTCGGTATGGCGGCTTGGCGCATTGCTAAAACTTCCTTTTGTAAGTGATTCTAAAAAAATAAACCTTATTTAAAACATACCTCTTGGCGGTGGGTTTTTACCGTGCTAATTGGTGCCTGAACATGGGGCTAATTCCACGAACCCGCCAGGTTCGTGCCCGCGGAAGGAGCTGGTCTGACCACCCCACCGGATTCCGTGCCCGTGCACGCTTTGGCCCCCATCTGCGTGCACAAGTATTCAGTACAGCAGCCAGGAAGGAATCTGCATGCAGAAGAACTCCTGAGACCCAGTTCTGATGGTGCACGCCTGGTAGGATTTGTTGAAACCTTTAACAGAGACCCTCTCAGCTGAATCACCACCACGTTTCAAGCACCATTGCTGCTGCACTACAACACCTGCTGACCGTAAGTCCTCACTACATCTGAGTAAGGCAATTTTTTTTCTTTTCTTCTAAAATGTCCTATCAGATAAATGTTCACAATTTTACTCACTTTTTCACAATGGCAATAGAGGATTATTTCCAGGATTATGCATTTGGAGGTTATCTCCACCCAGGAGTCCTTTTGCTTTTTTTGTGATAATATATTTCTTACCTACTTATTTTAAAGGATCTCAACATAGAGAGTATCAAGCTAAGATGTCTGGCATGGATGAATGTATTAAGACATTCCAGAAACTCATTGTTTCCATGGAAGAGAGGTCTACTTTGATCACAGAGAAATTTAGAGCTCATATTGATGAGAATTTTAGAAAATTGGATGAGAAATTTAAAAAAATGGATGAAAATTTTGTTAGAGAGGAGTACAGGGCTCATGTTGATGAAAATTTTAGGAAATTAGGTGAGAAATTTAAAAAAATGGATGAAAATTTTAGGACAATGGATGGAAACTCTAGGAAATTTAAACAGAAGATAGTGGAAAGGGTAGATGTGGAATCTGGGAGAATGTTCCATTCTATGAAATTATTGGAGAGATCATTTATAGAAGACTTTAAAACCTTGAAAAAGACCATTACCACTAGGTTGCAAGATTATGAGGCTCGCTTGGAGATTTTAGGAAAAGATTTTGAGGCGACACCTTCTCAAAATAACCCAGAGTCCCCTCTTAAACAGTGCTATTGCAGGGAAGGTACTTTACCTAGAGTGGTTACCATGAGGGGACTACCCCCCGTCCCTCCAGCTCTGTTGTCAGTTGTGGCAGAGGCCAAAAAACCACAACCACGTGGAAGGGCTTCTGATAATGTGGCATACAATTATGAACCTATACCCATGAAGGATTTAAAGACAATAAAGGAAGCCATAGTGAACTATGGTGTACACTCATCTTTTGTGAGGCAATCCTTGAACTCATGGTCAGCACAGAATCAAGTAATTCCTGATGACTGGAAGAACTTCGCAAACACAGTGTTGAACGATGGCCAAAACTTCCAGTGGAGGAATTGGTTTAGAAAAGAGGCTAAAGCCTTGAAATCTCGAGATCAAACTGGAAATGTTACCGTCTCCAAGGGCCAAATCCTTGGGGAAGGACAGTTTGCTGATTTATCAGTTCAGGCTACATATGATGACCATGCTCTGTTGCTGTGTCGTACTGCCGCCTTAAATGCTTGGGAAAAGGTTTTGGACCCAGGACAGAGAATTGAGTCATATACCCAGATTAAACAAGGTCCAATGGAGCCTTATACAGACTTTTTACAGAGGTTGACTCAGGCTGTAAATAGAGCAGTGTTAGATCCAGAAGTTAGGAAACAACTGATACTCTCTTTGGCCTTCGATAATGCTAATATGACATGTAAAAAATTGATCATGCCATTAAAGATCAGGGGTGCACCCTTAGACGAATGGATTCAATATGCACTTCATGCTGACTATCTACACCATAATGAGGAGAATTGGGTATGTCAAGCCATTGCTAATGCTAAGATGAGAAATCAAAGCATTATTTGCTTCAATTGTGGTAAACCAGGCCAAATAAAGAGAAATTGTAGACAAAGCATACATGGGAACTTTTCCAGTCACAGGAGTGACTTGAACAGAAAGCCACTACCTCCTGGACTATGTAGGAGATGTAACAAAGGCAGACATTGGACGAATGAATGTAGATCTATAAGAGACAAGGATGGCAAGCTTTTACCATCGGGAAACGTATCTTGGGGCTTCCCCCAGGAAGCCCTCAAGAATCAGACCTCCAAGCCAAAAAGGGTTCAGTCATATCCAGTCACAGAGGAAGAGCAATGTCCTCAGGACGAGTAACAAATTCTGAGCCTGAAACAGTAGATCATGTAACCATAGACAATAGATTGCCCTTACAAGAGAAGTTGATGGTATCCAGCAAACCAATAAAACCTGTATTTTGGCAGACCTCCATAAATGAACAAAGACCAAAGTTGACAATAAGGATAGACAATATTTTTATGCAGGGCTTAGTTGACACAGGGGCTGATGTTTCAATCATAACTCAGCAGGCCTGGCACACCAGGTGGCCTCTGAAGGAGGTAGACGTTCAATTTTTAGGTATTGGGACATTGTCTCAGGTAAAACAGAGTGTGAGATGGCTAGAATGCATAGGACCAGAAGGACAGAGAGTGAAATTGAAGCCATACATTGCCAACATAGCAGTAAACTTATGGGGTCGCGATCTCCTACGACAATGGAACACTCAAATTAAGATTCCTCCAGGCCTACATACTAGCCAAAGAACTAATTGTGGCCTTGAAGGTGATACCTCAAGAGGCTACGTAAAACAGCCATCGGAAATTCAGGTTGCACAAAGACGCAGTCTTAAAACTGCAAGCACCCCTAAGACACTAACATCCCTGCCTTTGAAATGGTTGACGGATAAACCTATTTGGGTCCAACAATGGCCTTTGACAGAGGAGAAGCTGCTAGCCCTAGAAGAATTGGTGCAGGAACAAGTACAAGCTGAACATATTAAAGAATCGACCAGCCCATGGAATTCCCCTGTATTTGTGGTCAAGAAGAAGTCTGGGAAATGGAGAATGGTGACAGATTTAAGAGCAATTAATAAGGTGATTCAACCCATGGGCACCCTGCAATCTGGTATACCTTTACTTTCTTTGCTACCTAAAGGATGGCCTATAATAGTTATTGATCTGAAGGACTGTTTTTTTACAATACCTCTACAGGAACAAGACAGGGAAAAGTTCGCTTTCACTGTACCTAATTTTAATAATTCATACCCGGTAAAAAGGTACCAATGGAGGGTCCTTCCACAAGGGATGTTGAATAGCCCCACCCTGTGCCAATATTTT